>JALMLS010000108.1:0-29441 GCA_038496445.1 Trichosphaerium sp. ATCC 40318 | reverse complement strand
TTCAACTCCCAATGGGTATCCCGTCAACGTGTGGTCATCCCAAGGGCATATTTCGCCTCAGATACACGCTAAGCGCACATTTAGAAGTACCCGGATACCCTAACAGTAAGTTCTTAACTTTCACGTGTACAAGTGTCACAAAAAAGATCAACAAACTCAGATCAATTTGTTAGAGTGTAAACAATATTCCAGACCAACTTTTTGCACCAACTCCTGAGTTGTCTTTAGATTTTTTTTTGTTTTGTGAAGGTTCTTTTTGTTTCTTTTTTGGAGTTTTACGTTGCTTCGTATCTGTAAACACTGATGTTTTTTGAAAAAAAAATAGGTCAAGCGTCACAGGAGGTATTCGTTCTAGCAGATCCTACTCCAGTTGCTAGACCACAGACCCTATTTGCTCAAACAAAAAGTGTTTCTTCAAAACCTATTAAAACAGAATGTACTCTCTTAAGACATGCCATGTTCCCTGGTACGCGCCTATAATTTTTCGTAGTACTTTATGTAACCATCTACTATTGCTTTTAATTAATATGGATACATTCTTAACATATTTCTAGGAGATGTGATGGCAATTCATCTAAAAATTGAAAATAAGGCTTTGCTTCCAATCTCGAAATTCTCAGTGGACATTAGACAGATTTGGGCTGCTGGTAACTTACGTGATAATCTTGCGTTCTCTCACGCAGATTATATGATGTCACAGTACGTACACAATTTATCGATATTTTAAAATCACGTGACATAAAGATAAAAGGAACGCCATTGTTGCGTTTTCACACTATATTACAAACTACAATTTAACTTCATACGCTTTTGTCTACGTCCTTCTACTATAACCAATGCTACACCTATCAATACTCCAACGTTATTTGCGAGTGTCTGACGCGAAGAAAACAAACGAGTTTTACAATGAAATATCAAGTTTTTTTGCCTTTGTTGATTTCTCTTTAGGTTTTCTCCTACTCCTGTATCCATATTTGAACTACCTATAAATGTTCAAATACCTACAGATATAAATCCAACTATTGACACAGCAAAGACAATAAGCGTTAGATATTTCTTAGTTGTTACAGTATTTGTTAGAAGAAGCCCAGAGGTGCATTTTGAGGTTATCTTTTACCAGCTTATTCGTTTCATAGCTTACTCTCAATTGTCCTTTGTTGATTATACCACGCCCTCCACCGACAAAGGCTGCACCTGCACCTACTGTGGTCCATGTACATCATCACCATTACCACAACAACAACATTGTTCAACAACCTCCTCAAGTTGTACAGGTTCAAAACAAACTATTTACTTTTCTCCCTTAACCGTTGCTCACTAGGCGCCTAATGCGAATCCACAAGCTTATGTAAACCCTCAAATGCCTAAAGCGTACGCGCAGCCTCATCAGCAAGGCTTGGGCAGTGTACGAACAAAAAGAAAACATAAACCATTCAAACCTTTTTTACTCACCTTTTTTAGGCACCTCTTCCAATCCAGCACAGTCCATCTGCTCCCCCAATGACATACGAAGATATTGGAATGGGCACGGATACACCGCAACAGTAAAAAAACCCAAAAAGTTAACACGTGGTCTTAGATGCGAATAGAAAAGCTAAAGAAATTTCTGTGTCTGATGTAGACTTTGTAGTTGTGTAAATAATTTTTGTTTTGTACATACCTCACTTGTACATAAAATAAAACCTTCTTAACAAGGTGTAACAGAAATATCTACTACTCCAACAGTTGTAACTGAAAACCAAACGCACAACAAATCAAACATAGCAACAAAGAATAACTCTTTAGTGGCACGTGTACTTCAATCGTTACATCTACATTGGTCAGATATGATGTTGTGGTGAGGTACGCTATCTATATAGGCTCTGCCAGTTCATGGACAACAGCGTCTCCCAATTGATTCTCAAAAAAGTCAACACGTTTTTCATAGCTACCAATAGCCTGATTTTGTCTAAACTGCGCCAATCCTGTTAGTTACTCGATAAATTTTACGTGTTGTAAACACTATTGCCGGCAAATGATCAAAAGAAAAAGGTAACAAAGCCCGCTAAAATCAGATCTAAGCCCAATTTTACACTAATTAACGCTAGCGTGCGTCAAAGAGGTTTTACAGCTATGAATTTGCTTAGTTTACCATGCGATATACTAGTACGTCTGGCGAAGATCTTTACGACTTGCATTCACTTTTAACGCGACTAACATACTTTTAAAGGTCGAAATAAGCAATTACAACAAACACACCTTTAAATCGTTACATTCGCTGTCAAAACTAGCAGCTGTGAAGACCCATTTTAACGCGTACGTACCAGACTGATTTTACCGCTTTTGCGTTAGTTCTCATCGCAAAAACCAATGCGCCGCCTAACTTTTTCGTTTTTTACAGAAATCTCAGTAAAAACGGTCTTTGGATACAATGGCACAATAATGGTAATTTGAAAGAGAAGTGCTACTACCAAGAGGGAATCAAGGAAGGCATGTTTTTAGCTTGGTATAAAGACGGGCAAATAAGTCACCAATGGCAAAACAAGAACGATCACGTTGCTGGAAAAGCTACAACGTGGTATTCAAATGGACAAATCCATTTAACTGGATTCGTTATTGAAGGAAAGCCTAAAGGAGAAACAAAGGTATGGCATGAGAATGGACAGTTACATAAAGCGTATTGTTTTAATGATAATGGAAAGATGGAAGGAGAGTTTCAAGAATGGAATAAAGACGGTGTTGATGTTCGTCAGTGTTTCTATAAAAATGGAGAAAAACAGGGTTTGTATATGGAGTGGCACAATGATGGTTCATTAAAGGAGCACAGCTATTACAAGGATAATGAGTATCATGGGGATTGTACAAAATGGAGTAGAACTAATCAAGTGATATTTAAAGGTAGTTACAAGGATGGTGAGAAAACAGGTGAACACAAGTTTTTACGTCCTGACTCTGGGGTGTTGTACAAAACACGTGTTTTTACTAAAACGCAAAGTGGTCTTAACATAATAGAAAAGAGGAAATTTGATGAGGGTGGGCGGTTGGAGTGTTCTGCTTTCTACAAAGAAGTCAGTGAGAGTGAAATTAAAGAAAAACAAGCAGATCGCAGATCACGCCGCCTGAATTTGGTTAGCAGCTCTATCTCAGCAGTTGGACATGGTGAATACAAATGCTGGTACCCTAGTAATGGTCAACTGAAAGTTGAGTGTTTTTATAAAGACGGGAAGATGCAAGGTGAGAAAAAAAAGTGGCATGAGAACGGACAACTGAAATCAGTTGTTGGATTTAAAGATGGATTAGAAGAAGGAGAATTTAAAGAATTTTATGATAATGGCCAGTTAAAGGAGAAGCACTTCTTTAAGGAAGGTATGAAGGAGGGAGAATGTACTGAGTGGGGTTACCATGGAGAATTTACAAAGTGTTGTTTTTATAAGAATGATAAGCTTGATGGAGAGTATCAGACTTGGAATGATGATGGTAAGTACTGTGTTCATTGCTTTTACAAAAATGGAGTAAAAGTTGGTAAATATGACGAATGGAATTACAAAGGAGTAATGCAATTAGATTGCTTTTATGATGATAATGGAAAGTTAGAAGGAGAGTATAAAAAATGGAACTTTAGCGGAGTATTAATGAAGTCTTGTTCTTACAAGAATAATAAGTTACATGGATTTTATATGATTAGAACAGTAGATGATGATTATGAAGAGGAGGTGACTTATACGAGTTATGAGAATGGAGTAGAGGTGGAATATAAGAAGCTTTATGAAGATAAAATAGCGCTTCAAAAAGAAGTTCAAGAACTTAAGGAACAACTAAAAGAAAGCCAAAACAAATAAGTTTTAGAAACGATAATATCCACAAAAACACGTGCGTTTTTCTAAAATAAAATCAAGTTATTAGGTTAAAAAAACTATTATGGCTTTGTGAAACGTCAATACTTCTTTTGTTTATCAACAAAAACAACATTGGATGAAGCAATTGAAGTTTCGCTTGACAAGTGTTACTGTACTGCTACTTGTACACCATAGTAAATAATGGAAACAATAGTGTATTACCAACTAAGTGACCATAATGCATAACTTTTATATAAGTCAACTACTCACTAATTTATCTTTACTCCAAGGAGTTGTTTTGATACTTTACAAATTTTGCACGTTCTAGCACTGTAAAGCCTAATTCCTTCATAACTTCACCTGTTATTTCATGTATGTCATCAACACACATACGGTTCAACAGTAACCCAAGTTTTTGTGTGCGTTGTTTGTCAAAACCTGACATTGTCAATATCTTAGTCCACTCTAATTTTTTGTAGCTTTTGGCAGATGTAATATCTATTGGTTTACCACCGATGGTACCATTTGTATAATCTATTTTTAGTTCAGGAGGTACATCTGTAGGCACATGAGGTAAGGTTTTATGTTTGATTCCGTCTATGAGAAACATGGCAACAGTGAACTCAAGAATATTCAATCTGCCACTCCCGTCTTGATCAGCAATGGTCCATATACGTGATAACTGTGAAGTTCTAAAACGATATTCAGGAACAAGTTGGTTTTTTTGGCATGTGTCTGTACCCTAGTTTGGAAAGCAAAAATAAATCTTTGCCTTGTTGGGTATCAATGTATCCAACGTCAGAGGTGTCATGTTTAAGAAACAGAGCTTTGTATGCTTGTATATCTGAATCGGGTATACACCATAATTTTTTATCACTATTTTGAACTTCTGTTCTAGGTAAAGTTTAAGTGAGACTTGTTCAGAAGACTTTGCAAAAAATACTGAGAAAGATCTTTTTTGTGTTCGTACTTAGTGCCACTAGTTATCATACCAGCTCCATTACCTTCTGAATTTCCCTCTGCACTGGGACCAATAGTGCCATGTATATAATCGATTTTTAGTTCCGGAGGAACATCTGCAGGTATATGAGTTACAGTTTTATTTTTGATTCCATTTAGGAGAAACATGGCAACTGTGAATTCGAGAACATTCAATCTGCCTCTCCTGTTTTGATCAGCGATACTCCAAATAACTGCCAATTGTGCGTTTCTTTAATAATAGATAAGCACAAAAAACGTTTTATATCACATGTTGCATACCCCATTTTGTAAGAAACAAATAATTCTTTGCAATGTTGTCCATCAATGTATCCAACGTTAGACGTATCTAGTTTATGAAACAGAGCTTTGTATGTTTTCATCTCTGAATCTGGTATACACCACATGTCCTTTGAATCTTCAAGGTGTTCTTGCTCTCTGAATTGGAAGAAAAGTTGGTATTTGTTCAACTGGTTTTTTTTGTGTCTCGTACTTGTTACTACTGGTAGCCACACCAGCGCCAGTTGTCCCACCGATGGTACCATTTTCATAGTCGATTTTGAGTTCAGGAGGTACATCTGTAGGCACACGAGGTAAGGTTTTACATTTGATTCCATCTATGAGAAACATGGCAACAGTGAATTCAAGGATATTCAATCTGCCACTCTCATCTTGATCAGCAATGCCCCATATCATTGCCAAGTCCATTTTACTATAATGTAACAGAAGAAATTAATACACATGACACTGGTAGAGTTGACATTGTTATCATACTGCAAGTTGTATTGCACAAACAGCTGTTTGCATCGTTTTCCTGAAATGTAACCAGTATTGGTACTATCTTCTTTGTAGAATAGTGTTTTAAACTCTTGCTGCTTTGAATCCGAAATTCTCCACATGGAGCACTGTGCCTGTTTTTTCAAATTAGCATTAAAAAAGATAATTTAAACCGTACAATATTAGTGTTTGATTGCCAAGAAAATCCTGTGGGTAGTTGTACAGAAAATGGCTTTTACCCTGAAGGCTTGTTTGACAGTCTACGCAGGTCAAATAACTTTGAATGGATTGAATTATTAATTATTATACTGTAAGAGCAGCTTACAGTGTAACTGGCAGAAATAAAGCTCTTTGAAGCGATTTCTTTTTGAATACCTCAAACAGGCGTTTTGTTCAATATTATTACCTGCACACTTGTGCTGGTGAAATGTGCCACGAAGTTGTGATACTCAAATCGTAACTGAAGTAAAGTGAAGAAATTAGTGGTACCAATAAATGTCATTAATTTTCTCTATCAAAAAAAAAAAAAAAGACATGTAAAGCAATAATGTGAATAGCAGTCACATCAGTGATTTATTTTAACACAGCCTACCACCAGTATTTTTAAAGCAATTATTAAGTTACAGTCCCACGAGCAGGGAAGATTTTCTACTGAATAACTATGTGTGTTATTTGACCGGCTTGAGTAACCATAATGACGGTTCAGAAAGGTAACAAAACTGTTCGAAAACCGAGTGAAAAAGAAGGTGTTTGAGATCATGCATACATAACATGTTGCTTAAGTTTTATTATTTGTTGTTTTGGTTGTTTAACACTTATGCTTTCTTGTATATTTAGGTGTTGTTGCCTTTATTCCATTTATACTTTCTCTTGTACAGCATATCCAAGAACATGTAAGGGCAGTGCACCTATTGCGAAAATAAACTTTGTTGAACTACAAACCAATCATTGTGACGTACTTCGTATCTTTCCTTCTCACCGCCACTCTTATCACCTTCTTCATCATCTTCATCATCACTATCCTCATCTCCTATCCATGCACTCCATAGTGACTGTGCAGAATCTAGTGCTTTCTGTGAAGAATGTGAATAACTTATTAGAAAGAAAAACTAATAATTTGTTTGTTGTTAAATCATACCGCGCCTTTATCATCAAGTGGATAGTAAACGAGTATGTTTACTTTGGCATAATAAGCAGCAGCAATTTGAATTAGTGCCATCAACTCACAATCATTGCCATACCTATCAAGACATTTAACAATAAAACTTGTCCGTTTTCTACTCATAATTGAAATAACTTACGCTCCACAACCCTATTTTCAATTATCAGATTAAAATCAAACTAATACTTGTATTAGAACGTACCAGTTGCCAGTGTGTATAATTACACAGAAATCATCATCTTCAGACTCGTCATCAGAGTCAGACAAGTCATCATCGCTATCCTGTTCTTCATCACCATTGGCGTTCTTTTCTGCGAGGCCCATCTTTGATTCATGAACAGCTACAAACATCAAGTTAATGGAAACAAAATCCTGAACGAATGAAAGGGTACCAGATACAAATGATGTGTAAGCAGTACGTAACGCATACTCAAGCTGCCACTTTTTGTACTCTTTTCCCCAATCTTTCTGACAACCTTTTTGAAGTTATACAATTCCTTTCTAGTACAAAACTTTCGGCACCTGGTGCTTGCATGCTAACATAAAAGGTCAGTTGAATTAAATTATACGAATATTATTTCCATACCAAATAAGATTAGTCACTGTAGGTCCATTCTCAACTTTGGAAATTCCAGCTTTAATTGCCTTCTTTGATTTCGTTCTTCCTAATTTTACGCCATACAGCTTATCTGTATCAATAACACCAAGACGTTCAACGCCACTATTAAAAACCAACTCAGTATTTTGATAAAAAACAAAATGAATGTACCGAATAAGAATGGGTGTTGGAGATGAAGAAGCAAGGTTTCCTTCTTCTAGTGTGCGTGTATGAGTACCTAATTGCTTTATATCACCATCATCCCGATTTGCCTTTACGAGTAGCACTGTAATAGCATTAAGACCAATAACAATATCAAGAAAATTCATGCGTTGTTCAGCAAAACGTACTTTCACGAATTGAAGCAAGAGCTGGATGCTCTGCAACTTGAATTTCGTCTTGAGCAAATAAACTTTTTGCGCCATAGTACTTGAAAACGTCTCTAAAACCAATCAATTAAACAATTCAAACAAAGAGCTGTGTAATGAATTGCAACTTTACCTCTGTGCGAAGTTGAGGTACCAACTGAAATCGTTTGGCTATGTTATTTAGTAAATTAAATGTACCATTACAATACATGTATTGTACGTACTTGTGGCTCCTAAAAAAAAGTGTTTAGCACAAAACAAAAAAAAGTTGTGAGGTTTTAGATACCTTATCACAGTACAAGAATGGTCCTTCAGTTGATTCTATTCGTAAGTAGTGTTCTTCAGTATCTTCTAAAATATTCGCTTTTCCATTTTCGTCTGTGTGATCCACAACTCTTTTAGTGTCATCAACAACCTGAAAATAATTCAATAAAAAGCGTATGATAATGCTTGTACCTCTTTGCCATCAACTATAAATATATATTCGTGGCTGGCATCTTCATCATCGAGCTCTGGTAGTTCTGATACAACTGTAGCCCAAACATTCTCTACATTTTCAAGTTAAAGTTGGGAATACAAAACAACACAGTGTTTTTACGTACCTGTGTGTAACTCAATACACTGAAGATTAATTGGTCTATCTCTTCGCCATGTGTTGAATGTACCAACAACCTGTACTTCTTTTGCTTTGCGCTCAGGGTCATGCCAAACAAATGAAATACCGAATCCTATTAAATTCAGATTCTAATCATAAAATGATTGAAAACACGTGATAAACAGCGTCAAGATTAACGCCTTTCTTATAAAAATATCAAGACTTAAAACAAATGTTTCGCCCATGGGCGCACGTGATAAACAAAAAAAAGTTCAAGTTTGTGAATCTTGTGCATTTTGGCATGAATCTTGCCATGAAGCTTATACTTCAAAAGTGTTTGTACCTGCGTTATCAGGGAACTTTGCGACATTTACTTTCGTAACAACCACTTTTGAAGATGCTGTACCGTGTTTAGCATACTCTGCTATTGTTTTATACACAGTTTGCTTCCTTGCGCCATTAACTTTGGGTGGATACTTTTTAACAAAGCCGCTTGTGTTGAAGGTCCTTCTCATCATAAAGTGCTCTGGATCTACGAGGCCTAACATCACAGAATCAGGTTAATGAAAATAGAGAAAAACCGCATTTGCTGTTGTTGTTTTGGCACGTTTTTTGATTTTAGGTACCCACGTGCCATTAGAGCCTTCCTGTATTGATTTGCTATCCCATTTCTCTCGTTGAGCTAGGAAATCGTCATCATCCTCGAAATCAGAAAATTCTTCGTCAGAGCTTTCGTTTAACATGTTTGGTAGGTTTTCGATAATACTCTCTTCTCCAGTCCCTTGCTATTGCCTTCTCCCCTATACAGGGTGTGGGTTCTATTTACGTAAAGATGTGTAGCGTAGCGACATCAACAGGGCAGTAACATTTAAGCAATGAAATAATTTTGAATCTACGTTGACTTATATGCAAAATATTACCTAGCCTTCACGTAACAAGCTAATTAATGACTGAATAGATGATTTACAACCTATCATACTTGCCGTTAGAGCTACAGCTCGATATGCTTGATTTGGACCATGAAGTGTATTGTAAGTTCCCTTTACTATCAAAACGGACAGCAACAACTACAAGGTTTGATTCTAACTTAAAGAAACACGGAAAATGGCGTTGCATGGCAAATATCATGGGAAAAACACAAATAGTGCGGCAATATCATTGGAAACATAATAAATGTCATGGAGTACAAAGAATGGTACGCAACTGGTCAAATACGTGAGATTGGTAACTACAACAATGGAGAAAAGGAAGGAGAGTTTAAGAGATGGCATGAAATGGTCAACTGGCTGAAAAGGTTAATTATGTGAAAGATGTCAAGCAGGGAGAATACAAGAGCTGGTATGAAAATGGACAATTATGGGTTCACTGTGCAAACTTGGTTGATGGTAAATATCAAAATGGTTTTAAATGCTGGAGAGAGAACGGTGAACTATATGAATAATCCAAGCACAAGAACAAGAAAATTTGAGAAGAAGAAGAACTTTGAATGCAATGTGTTATAATTATAACTACTCCGTTATCTGCAATCGCCTTCTTTCGCTGCACAAGAGCATAGTGACGTACATGAATACTAACCACATGTTTCTTTTCTTTGTTGAAGTTTATTGTAAACAATTCTATTCCATTCACTGACGGCACGTTTTTAGCACCAATTACAGTTACAATGAGTACTTAGTATTTCAGTTTTATTCAGCGCATAATACTTCGGTATCACTCTTGTAATACCTGTAAATAAGTATTGCAATAGCAATGATAATACAAAGTAAAGCAACACCACATCCTACACCAACATAGAGAAAAGGGAATGTTTCGTCATCTTCACATGATGCTGAATCATGACGAATTAAATAAGACAGATCAATTGCTTCAACACTTAAGACGTCACAATCCTTTGTTTCAACTCTATCTGATAATTCTTGTACAGAAAGGCATCCTGGAGGTAATGTAATGGTTGCAGAACTTTCAAGTTGTATTGTGATATCTAGAGGTAAGATGCAAACCAGTTAATAGTAAAGCACATGTTCTTGACTTTACCTGTTGGACATTCCAGAAACGTGACATTTGCTCCTGGAGCAAGAAAGATAACAGAAGTAGGAATATCGCCTACGCCAAGGTGAGAAAAGTTGGTTAAAATACAAATTTATGTCTTACCATCAATAGTTACATTGTCTTGAATTCGAATAGAAGGTAATGGTTCAGAACCAAAAGGAAAAGTCCAAACACCACTAACGCATGTAGCTAAAGGTACTGACCCTGAACATGCACTTGTAGGAGGTTCAACCATAAGAGCAACTGGCATAGTAGGTACAGTTGGAGCACCAGTAGTAGGAGCAACAGGAGCTGCTGGTATTGTTGGTGCAGATGGAACCTCAGTAGTTGGAGCGACTGGCGCAGTAGGCATAGTTGGTGCACCAGTAGTAGGAGCAACAGTTGATGCAGTCGGAGGTGAAGCAGCGGGAACAGTTGGAGGAGACATAGTTGTCGGCGTGGTTGGAGGAATAACAAATGGAGGGTAAACAATCAATTTTATGTCATCCCTTTTTTCGACTCCTAGTATTATTTGTCCAGTTACTGGATGTAAAACAGCGCTTTGAATGGCAGTGCCGAATGTATTATCAATACCGCCTAATAATTCACCTAGAATACAAGTAAGAAAAAATTGAGAAAAACACGTCACCTTCGAGATTAACAATTGCTACTGCTTGATATGCAGCTGTAAGCATTAAAGTACTAGCAGTATATCTTTTAACAGAGTGATAATTCTTAAAAGGATCTATAGTTAAGTTCCGTAATTGTTGGGGTTCTTGGGATGCTTCATCAAAGTTATAATTCAACAGTGTATCAGCACCAATAATGATTAAGGAACTGTCGTAGAACAGGGCACCCTATTTACATGTTAGCTTAACAGCAATAAAAAGAACAAAGGAAAATAGAAAGCACATACTTGGGCGTCTATAATGCCTGTTTGTGAAATACTAGCACCTAATCAACGTTAGCTTGTGAAAAAAAAAAAAAAAAGTTACAAAATAAGAAAACTTGTGTTACCTGTAGATGTCGAGAATACTCTCATCTCCTTAAGTAAATACGCAACAACAAGAAATTTTTCGTCTGGGGATAGAGACATTTGGCGTATAAAACTAGGATCTTAACAAACAATTACAAAAAAAAAAAACTATTTCGTTTCCTGGAAAATTTGCCAATTAGACAACGTACCACCTGATGCGATAGAGCTCGCATAAGTTCCATTAGGATAAATCTCTACTATCGCCTGGCCTTCCAGCATTCTTATACCAGAAACATATATGTTTCCATTTGAGCGTAATGCAATGCCTTGAGGTTGTGTTTGATCAAATGTTAAATCGCCGAATGGACTTTGAATAGTTGAGTAAGCCTTCGCGAATGTATCTAGAAACAACGAAACAAGTTAACAATCCACTAGAACATGCTAACACGTACAGTTTTCTGCATGATAAAACTTTAAGGAACCATCACTCATCCTGCTAACGCCGCTGTCCGCAATAATGAGATACTGTCCATCTAAAGAGAATACAAGCTCTTGAGGGGTTATTATGCCTAATTAATAGATTAATGAGCACTACATTATTCAATAGTATCGGCTATGCGCGTCTTATACCTGTTTCATTGGTGTAAATAGCGTCATGGTCGCCATCTCCTATTTTTTTCGTTATTTCACAGTAAAACTAAATTTGGCGTTGTACCAAACCATCCAGTAAACTCTTGAGTGTCGCCAATCGAGAAACAACCAAAAAAAGCGAACAACACCAAAACAAGCACTCGAATACCACCACAACGCATAGAAGAGTGCTTATCCGCGTAGAGACAGGTAATGTACTGATATAGTCGCAATAACTGAATGGATTCCAGATTTAGATGTATCAAAAAATGGATAGGAACATTTTTGACTTGTGCAATACTTCGTGAATAGCGTGAACAAATAAAATGAACTGTATGTATGTACTACTTTCACGAACTTTAGTGCAATATTGTTACTGTAATAGCTATCAAAACAAGCTAACCTTGCCTTTTTTAGTTTTCAGGTAGAATAGCGATACATTGTATTTCAGTTTTATTCAAGCGTATACTTTGGTATCACTCTTGGGTTTGCGCTCACATTCGCTAAATTAGGTGGTATGTTACATGATCCAAAAAAGGTCGGTTGTTTTACTTAGACAGCTTTCCCAACGAGGTAAAATTGATAACAATTCAGGTGGTATGAAATGTTTTTTTAAAGCGTAGTTTGCAATGATTTCACTCGGCATTTTTTGTATTTTATACAATCATTAGTACACTTAGAACTATAAAGAGTATTGACAATTTGGTAGCATACCCAGCAGAGGTACACTTTGGAGCTCCAAAATTGAAGTTAAATAATATAGATGTCCTCCCTGCCAGCTGTTGTCTGTTCTCTGTTACGTCAAAACAAAGGTTTGTAGAAGCTATTTTGTATATTACAGTATCACATGCTGCACTCTGAGTTATAGTGACAGTCCTTGTCTATGAAAACCAAATCAGCGAAAAAAAACCTCGGCAACTTTTCTGTATTTTTGGGAAATACTAAGCAACGTGACGTACAAGACTGGTAGGCTTAATTTCTATAAAAGGTGATTTAATGCAATCATCTACATTAAAGGTTATATCTCCACTACCAAACTCAATAATTCCTCCATCTGGTAGAAAAACATTGCCTAATGTACAAAGGTGTTAGCATCATTTCTAAAACAGGTTTTTTGTTTTCAAACGAAATAAGCGTGCCTTCAAGATTAATGTTGTTGTCTACTATTATAATTTCGTTTTTAGTCACAAGTTCACTCCAAATAACAGATATTGGAGCGTTCGCACTACTGTTCGTAGGCGCTGATGTTGGTGCTTCTGTAGTTGGGGCAGCTGTGGTTGGCGCTTCTGTAGTTGGGGAAGCTGTTGTTGGTGCTTCTGTAGTCGGAGAAGCTGTTGTTGGTGCTTCTGTAGTTGGGGCAGCTGTGGTTGGCGCTTCTGTAGTTGGGGCAGCTGTGGTTGGTGCTTCTGTAGTTGGAGAAGCTGTTGTTGAGGAAGGTGAAGATGGTGGTGGGCTTTGAGCAAATGATACATTACCGTTTCCCGAACTCCATGAGTTCACAATAGCACCGCCTTTTTTATCTGTTTGTGGGTTTGCTATAAAAAGATGTAAGAATAATAAATAGTCGCTTTTGCTTGGACCTGAATGGAATTCCCAGTGATGGAGCATATCAGGATCAGAAACCTCTGGCTGTCCATTAGCAGTTGCATTAAGTTGTGATGCTGTTCGAATTCCACTCCAAACTGTTACTTCAGCAATTTGGCCCTTTTATTAGATTAATTTTGTTGCGCATTGGGAAGAAAAAAAAAGTACTTCAAGCTTTCCATAGTTTGTTTTTTAGAACGTACTGTATAAAATGGTCTAAAGGCAATATCATGTCCTCTGTAAGCACAACCAATTGATACGTTGTTACCATCAACAGCTGTAGGCGAGACACTAACAGTGTAACTAGTATTTCCTGAATCTATGTCTAAAGGATCATAATACATGATGTTGACACTCCCATTTGAAGCTGTTTTAGAAAGTGAAACATACATCTATCAAGTTATTAATGAACGAATAATATATCCACAAAAAAAAAAAGCAACTCTTAGCAGCTTTTAAACGTTGTTGACGCGGATGCTTTAGCTTGTATATATACAACCTCATAAAACTTGTTCGTCATCGTAAACGGAGACGCTTTGCCGACATTCGACGACGAAAATAACACGAGTTTTTGTGTCAATAAAATAGAACTTTGCGTACCCATTTATTTGCTGGCATTACTTCTGTGGGAGTGTTAAACTCTTCACACCAAACAGCATCAGGTTTGAAATGCTCATAAGTCAACTGGGCGTTCGATTGGGCTACAATACCTCCAATAGTAAAAAGAAATCCACTTGCAACATCGCAGCCACCTTGTTTTGTTGAAAACAAAGGATTCAACCCGCAGGCATACGGGTTTGGACAACTAAACAAAACGTTACGTATGATTTAAAAAAAACGACAAACTTGCAAACAACAGGCAGGTATTTCAAAAAAAACCCGCCAGTAAGGTTTTGCGGGGCAAACCAGTTGGTTTCCGAGCAAGCAATCAAATAGTTTTGTTGATACAATAACGTACTCCCATTTCACCCATAAGCTCACTGTAAGTGAATCATATGATCCAAGGTTTATATCAGTTTGTAAACAACTATTTCCGCCAAAAGTTGCTCCGTAGTCCGTAGGTACGTACGAGTACACTATAGAGTAATTAGATACCGTACAGGCTCATCATCCAATTAATTTGAATGCTAATCATCAAATACGTTCACAACGCAAAAACACAACGAAGTCAGTTATTTAAACTCGAAATTACGTTGTGCAAACCAAAAGAGTTTCTGTATTCGTAAATTCTACAGTTCGTACCCCCACGCGATAGTATAGATAATAATATGGCTAACAATAGGAGCTGAAAGCTCAGCTTTTCCATTTGTGTGTCGCACTCAGCCAGTTCAGGACAATTTTCCTATTTTGTAGAGAAACGCTCCGTTTTTGACTCTAAAAAGACCTACAACTTACGTAATTTATTATAAACATTAGTGTAAATGTGTGCATGCTGATCAAGCATGTATTTTAGTAATTCTTTCCTTGTTAAACTAGTCCATCCAACATGCCAAATTTGCTAAACAAACTTCCCTTTACATAATTACGTGTAGAAGCTAAATGGATTGCTTAGGAAACACAGTAACGTTCTTACATAAAAAAAGCTGCACAAGTGAAGCGAGTGCACTGTAGTATTTGCCTTGATAGTAATGTTGATATGCGACGCACAATAAGCAACCACTGTTTGCTCATATTAAACTACTAGTAGACCTTTGAGACGTTTTTACTCACCTGAGAGCCATCTTACACTTCAATCGCTACTTTTAGAATGTAACTATGTTGCTATACTTATCCTTCCTAGGCAGGCCACCTTTTTTGAGATTCGTTTTTGCTGTACCCAGGAAAAGTACTTGCTGTCAGAGTTTTGTTCGAAAACTCATTTTTTCGGTGATTCTGAAAATGTCTTCTCAAAACCTAGCTCCCCATGTTCAAAAAACAGTACAAAGGGCTTGGTTGCTAGATTTACAAATTTGTTTTCATTGTTTAGCACTTAACGCAAAGAGCTAATTCAAAATAAGCAAGTTAAGCGGAAACACGTTTATATACTACTAGGTCATTATGACAAATTGTACGCTCAAAAACAATTACCTAAAAAGCAGTATGCTGATTATTATCCACTACTATACCGTCATTCACTATTTCTACGCGCAGAAATGGCTGTAGCATCAGTTAGATGAAAAATTGAGTACGCCAAAAAGCTGATAAAAACAATCAAAAAAAGTTTCTCCATTTGGAATTTATTTTTCTTTTTTTTTTTCCGCTCTGTGTTTCTTTAGTATTAATGACATATCGTCATCATACTTTTCATAAGCTTTATCGAAACCTCCAGCCTTAGGTAGAATATTGGCAAGCTCAGGAAAGTCATTCATAAACTGTTTAAAAGCAGTATACCACCAACTGAACTCTCGTAACACAGAAGCCAACTAAAATAATAAGTTCATCGTAAATATCTAAAAAACATATGTTCTTCACTAAGGGTTTCTATGCCCTAAGCTTAAGAAGGGAAATGGCAAGAACATGGTTTTGATTAACAAGCTACGTACAGGTAAATTCCATGGTTTAACAATCCCTGGATAATGCATTATTCTTGTCTCGTTAATAGGTTCGGCTGCACGTGAATCAACCATAAAGTACCTAAAATTAATAGCATAAGATATTAGAAAGTACATTGATGACTATCTTGTAGTAACAGCAGTATTAGATAACATACAAAGGTAAGATGTGCCACTTATTCAGAAGGTATCTTTCAAAAAATATTTGATCTGTCAAGTCTTGATCCTTTTCTTCTCCTTTCCATAGTGTAACATGTTCAGGTGATATCAATGTTTTCTTTAGTAACTCAAAATATTCGACAGAAGGATTAAATAAAAAAAATCCTAATTGAACTAAGCAACAAACGAAGATAGTCAAAGAACTTGAAATACGAAGAATAAAAAAAAACAAAAAGAACCTGTGTTCATTGCATCACGCCTCTCATTCGTCCATTCAAAACACCCTACAAGCTTTAAATATTCGTTCTTTCATTAATCCGGCTATTTATTAAAAAATTGAATCGAGCAAGAGCTCTAGAACAAAAGGAAAAACACTGAAACTTCGCTTTCCAAAAAAAACGCACCTGTTGGTACAGGCATACCAAACACGTGATCAAAGTTATTTAATACCACAGTATCCGCATCTATCCACGCACACTGATCGAAATCTGTAAGTATCTCCCATATTCTTAGTTTTGACCAATTCAAGCGTCTATGACTCTAAAACGCTCATCAACACGTGACAAATTTTTCAACCGTAGACTTTTTTTGTTTGAACTTACTCTCGATTCTATGCCTTCTATTGACAACAAAGGTTCGAATATTCTTATCTCATCAAAGAGTACTTTACTGTCAATAACCCATTGAGGTATCTAACGAGTTGTAAACAAAAATCCAAAAAATGGCTTTACCGCACCACGTCGTACACTTCCTTGAGCGTCAAGAGTATAAAAGGATGCTTAGAACCCACTCGCTTGTACGTATTAATCATTGTTAGGACTGGCATCAAATACGTCTTTGTGGCTATATAAACGCGTTATTGGCGATTTTTCGTAGCATATAACGTACTAACAATGCTAACAGTACAATATCGCGGCTTTTTGCATTCATCACTCAACACTACGTGTAATTTACTCTTTCTGTACAAAACAGCGTTTTTACGCACCAACATTGCCCTGACGTGTGCCATAGAACACTCCATACAGTATACCAACGGATACTATAACCGCAACGCCAATAAGCAAGTGCTTTAGCGACATTGATTGTAGTCAACATGATAAATAGAGTTAAGAACAATGTGATTGATGAGAGTTGGTGTTGCAACACAGTCAAGACGATTCGACGTATTCATAACTTGCGAGTACGATCTTAACTCACCTATTTTAAGAGGAAAGCAAACCATGTCAAGCAGCGGTGAATCAAGTGAACAAAGCGAACAAAGCAACAACGAAGCAAGTGACGACAGTAGCAGTACGTATAGCTTGTTTGTATTGTGTTAAACGCCTATAGATGTAGAAAGCATCGTCACATCAAGCAGAGTATCAAAGAAACCACAACTTCTCCTCTCCTGGGCGGACACAAAGCTATTCGCTAAGAAAGAGATTACAGACGCTTTAGAAGACGTAGAACCAAAAGTTACTTTCACCGATGTCGTAAACAAGTTCTACTTGGGTCTAGAGAAGTTCAACAGAGGTTCTTACCAACACGGAGGATTTTTACCAGACATACTAGCTAAACATGGGGTACAAAGTCTTTTTTATCTCAAAACTCTTAAAAACAATCTTAAACGCGTCGTTTATCGGTTTATGCAATTATGACGATTCACAAATCACATTACAAGTCGTTTTCTGTTATTCGTTATTCATTTTATATTAATCAACCTCCATAATAGGTAGCAGACTGTGTATGCATATTTGAACATGATAAGAGTAAAGATACTTGGTCTGTTACATCAAAAGTAAGCTCGCTTAAAATAGCCGATGACGAAAACCTAAAAACTATTCGTCTTGATAAATCAACCTCTATTGGAGATGGTGATATTGTTTTCTTTGGTAAAAAGGATACACTTCAAGCTAGATTTATCTTAAACTGAAAAGTCATAAAACAAACCCTTACAAAGACGTCGGAAAGGTTGAGACAAGGAGAAGATATAAAAGTCCAAATCGGGCTTTTTTTTTTGTCACTTTCTTTGGCTTGTACTGATTCGGAGGAATGCTATGTGTTTTCAAATGTATTAATACCCAAATAAAATGAATCGTTTAATTATTTTCAAGATTTACATAGTGAGTACGTCAGTGTACTTGAGCTACGCACTCCACAGTGACAGAAAAAGTATAGTCACTTTTTCTACTTACTATTAAACACAACAGAATCAAGCGGTTCATGTTCGCTATGCAACCAGATAAATACCCTTATAGTCAAGTCAACAAGAACATCGTCAACTGAAAATTTCTGTGAAAAATTACACGTGACAGCAAAAAAACTTGTTGATTAAACAAGACTCAACAATACTTAGTATTTCGCCTAATGTAGATGACAAAGCACCTAGAGCCAACATGAAGCAACAATAAGTGATTTTTTATTAAATGGAGCAAAGAACGAAGGCTAAGCCTTCATCTGAACAATTTGAACTAGAACGAAACAATACTGAGCTTTTAGATATCCCAACAGAAATAATCGCACACTTGTTAAAATATGTGGCTTGTATTGATCGGTTTCCCGTTGCTCAAAGCTGTAAACGTTTATGGGATATCGTTTGCCATCACATCGGTTATGGCAAAATTAATGTTCAATCCAGCTGGTGTTGTAATCGTCTTTCTGAAAGTCCGCTTCTTAGCAATACAATAATATGCTTAAAGAACTTCAGAGAAGCAAGAGGTAATGATCTCGCCCGACTTTATGGTGTACAGTCTCTACAGTTAGAACACAACGACTATATCACAGATTCAAGCATAATGTTCCTTGCCAGACATCTCGAGTACATTAGAATACAAAATGTCCCCCAGGTGACGAATCAAGGTTTGAAAGCTCTTGCTGGTGTACCAGTAATAGAGCTAATAGATTCTACCGTTATCAAAGATGAAGCACTAAAGGCTTTGGCGGGCGTACATGCCATGAGCTTGTTTGGTTGTGAAAAAATCACAGATACAGGTATTTCATCTTTGGCTGGTGTTCACATGATAGATTTAAGTTATACACGAGTTGCAGATACTGGTGTTTCAGCATTGGCTGGTGTTCATACTATATTTCTAGAATGTACCTCGGTAACTGATATAGGTGTATCAGCGTTAGCAGGGGTACATACCATATGCTTGAGTGGTACATCAGTTACAGATTTAGGAGTTTCAGCTTTGGCTGGTGTACACGCAATAGATATTTCTGAGTGTGTCAATATCTCTGGCACATGCATGAAAAGTATTGCATGTGCACATACTATAGATATAACGTCGACTAAAGCAACAGATGAATGTCTTGTCCCACTTCTTTCTGGTAGTGTCAAAGTACTTTTAAAAGTAAATTGTATGATTCCAAAGGAATCTGACCATATCAAAAACCTTAAAGAAAAAGGTGTCAGAGTAATAGATGACGGAAAAACAAGACGCACCTATAACATATTTGGACACTTTGGTAGATAAGAATAGCAATAAATTTGTTATTGTAAAACTGCGTATATTATTGTCGCCTACTGACGTTACACGGAGGCCAAGGCCTTTGGATTTGGGCTTTTTTTTGCCCAAAAATAGTCAAGAAAAGTATCATATTGAAAACGACGTTTTATTGGCATGAGTGATGGTAATGATATAATTTGCGTTGTAGTAGGGAACTGGACAATCGGACAATCGTCTCTTATACATACATACGCAAAAGGGACATTTCCAGAGGACTATGTACCTTCATTTTACGGTAAACGTTAAAACAACATTTAAAACAGTGTTTATGACAAGTCGGCAAAATTTTATTATCAGCTTTCGGCTAACACGTTTTTTTTGGTTCACAGAGCCCTTCACATTAGAAAAGCCTTCACCAAAATATCCAGAAATGACCATAAACTTTACAATCAAAGACACAGTGCGCAAAAGCTTTTCAACTGATTTTTTTTTCTGACAATTTCAAAAACAAGGGTGGAAGGGAACTTTACGATCAATTTAGACCTGAAGCTTACAAGGACGCTGACGTGTTCGTGTTATGTTTTCAATAGGAGATTCCAACACACTTGAAAACGTTGTATCTAAGGTACGCAGTACAACAGAGAAGAGTACTGCTGACAATTTGTTTTCAGTGGGCGCCTGGAGTGAAGAAATATGCTCCTGGAAAACCATTTCTTCTTGTTGGAACAAAGTCTGATATCCGAAGCGATACTGAGGCGCTTGCAATACTTGAAAAACAGGGAGAGGTGCCTGTGACGTATAGTGAAGGTAAAGAAGTAAGTAAGGCTATTGGTGCTATTGGATACATGGAGTGCTCCGCAAAAACTTTCAAAGGAGTCAACGAAGTTTTTGACAAAGCTAGATTAGCAGCTCGTTCGTTTGGCCAAAAGTCGTGTACTTTACTTTGATAAAAAATAACAAGACTACTTGCCAAGAAACAGCTGCGTTAAAATGTTGAGTATTTTGAAGGTTCCTGTTTACCCGCTCGTCTCGCAACACGTGATGACAAATGGTGCTAAATCTTCGTTTGTCACAAGCGTCAAGAGGCTTGGCAACGAAGCAGCAATTTCGGTTTCCGGCTGTGAAATAATCAACGTGTATCACGTTGAGCCTATTGGTCAGTTTTATTCAACAAAAACGAACCTGACGCGACTACAGTACTACCAATAGCCGTCAATGGAAGAACCAAAGCCCGTAGCACCGTTTTTTGAAGGCGTTCCAATAGAAATTATTGTTGTAGTGTTTACGTACTGTAAAGACTATTTACATACTGCGTCTCGCTGTTGTAGGCTATTCTCGCAAATAATAGACACTCACATGCGTCACTTGCTAAAACATAACAAAATAGTCGTCAAATCGCGTAAACGACTTAAAAAACTATACAAAACCGCACCCCACCTTATAAAACGGGTTCACATGGAAATCAAGTACGAACTAAGCCCTACAGATGACTTAAACAGTATTCTTTCTGGGGCACTTTCTCTCAGCTTTAAACACTTTCAAGTTACTTCAAGCGTTGGCTTCTTGGAAGGTATTAGAAGTCTTGACTTTGAAAAAACTGATATTACTGATGACCACCTAAAACAGCTCAGTAAAGGAAAAGGAGGAGTGTATAAGATTGGTTTAGGCGGATGTAGAAGTATTTCAGATGTCGGTGTAAGCGAACTGTCAGGCGTTCATACAATATGTCTTAGTAGAACAAATGTAACAGATGAAGGTATAAAGGCATTAGCAGGTGTTCACTCAATTGACTTGGATTATACTCGAGTTACAGATGAAGGTGTTATGGCGCTAGAAGGTGTTCATAAAATATGTCTTTTTAGTACGGAGACAGGAGATGAATGTGCCAAAGCATTGGCAGGAGTTCATACAATATGGTGTTCGAAGAATTTCACTGATAAAGGAATAAAAGAACTAGCTGGTGTTCATACTATTGTACCAATGAGTAAATCTGTAACAGATGAAGGAATCAAACATCTTGCTGGTGTTCATGCTATTGATCTAAGATATACAAGTGTTACTAGTGAAGGTATAAAATCATTAGCAGGAGTTCGTACCATTCGATTGTCTAAACATAATATTACTGATGGAATTGTTACGGGTTACATCCATGCTATTGATCTATCTAATACAGTAGTATCAGATTTTTATATCAAGCAGCTAAAAGGTGTTCACACGATTTTCTTAACAAGTTGCTTACAGATCACTGATGAGGGTATAAAGACGCTTGCAGGTGTTCATACAATTGATCTTTCAGATACACTGGTAACTGATGAAGGTATTAAGGCATTGGCGGGCGTTTGTATGATTAATATATCCAACACTGAAGTTACTGATGAAGGTGTTAAGGCACTTAAAGGTTTTGTTAAGGCTATTTGTTTACATGGTACACATATAACAGAACGAGGTATTAGATCATTGGGAAGTTCTGTTAATGTATTTAATGCGCCTGATATAAAAGAAAAGATGAGGAGACTTGTTAGAATAGGACAATTGACAGCAACACGAAGACAACCATCTGCTAAATTTTGGATAAGACATACATCTTTTATACTAAAGTACAAGCGTATTTTACAGCTAGCATTTCCAATGGATTTGAAATGTAATCTGCGGATTACACATACTGATGAACAGTGAGAATTATCTATTTATCTGTTTTGGATTATGTTGGACTCTGAACGTACTTGCAAGTATTGTAATAAAGAATAAAACAGTAACAACTAGAGCAAAGTTATTGTAATCGTACAAAGCATTACCCCTTGTACTTAGCAAATATTTACAGTTTACTTCACATGTATACGGTTGTGTTTATAGAGGACACACGTTATTGATATTTATTACAATCAACAATTTAAACCAAGCTCGTTTGTAATGTAACTCTTATGGGTTTTGCAAAAATAAACACTATTCACTCTAACTCCAAAAGTGATTCTTGAAAACAACCACTACTAGTATAAGCACTAAGCAGGACTATAACATACTGTTTGTATCTGACTATCGATTCTCAGGATCATGGCACCAAAAGTTTGAATCTGCGTTTGTTTATGATAGTTCTGCATCTGGTTCTTTTTTATTTCTTTGTCCATACAACACTTTATCTCATAGTCAAAAGTACAAATCTATCTTGCTAATGCAGCTTGTATTATGAGCAAAATACAAAGCATGTTCATGATATATTGCAGCACTAGTACCACTAACTCCGTTTAGTGGAATCTTGATCAAATCCTTTGTATCGACAAACAAGCAATACAATCTATGCCCGCCTCCAAAAAATAAGCGCCCTATAAAAAAGATGAGCCTAATATCTTTGCAATCTATTTATATTCTGTAACGCGAAGACTACATACCTTTTGAATAAGAAAAGTAACTGTTTGCATGCATCGGAAGCTCATAGAAAAAATTTGTTACAAAGTTTTTATCAGTTTTATAAATATTTTTGTTTCGAGTGAAGTAAATGTTCTCATTATCATCAACAGCAACCCCGCAAGTCACTAATCCTTTAACATTGTTTTCCCAATTTAAGGACGGAGCATCACTAATCTGAGGGTGTTTAATACACTCCACATTGGAACCTTTATTTGAAGTGAATAAAACATGTTTAGGAGCGATTGCAACTCTTCTCATCCATTTACCATGACACACATGGAGTATTTTGAGCTCTCCAGACTGACCATCCAAGTACACTATTCTCTAAACCTATGAGTTAAAAGGAAATTGTTTCAGTTATATGAATTGATTCTTTTTAATCACGTGATTTAACTGACTTACACCGTTTGCAGAATCGGCAATAAAAATATTATTCCATTTGTCAACTGCAATCCCGTGAGGGTATCGTAGTTTACCTTCAGTGGCTTTGAATGTACTCACTTGATTTGTCTTCATACATAGCTTGCGTATCAAATTGTTTGTGTTGTCTGTGATAATGAGCTAACAGTGTTAGTTGTTTGCGTGACATTAATGTCTTTAAAGGAATTATCAATGCTCTATTACATCACCGTTATTATCAAACACCAGGCCTCGCACATCGTAAAACCTTGCAGTTGTAACAGCATCTCCTACGACCCAAAAAAGTCAGTGGATAGTAAATACTATTAGGCACCATCTCTGTGTCCGCTCTTGCTTCCTCCTGCTACTCTCGTTACGTAGTGGTAGCTATTAAGGAACTGTATAGTGTCAGAAAAAGCCTTGAAACGCGTGGAGAAAGTTTACTTTGTACAATGGGCATAATTTAGCTATAGACGCCAGCATAGAGCAGGTCTGTATTGTATTTGCTAAATACGATGGATTATTTACATATTCAAGGATGTAAAGCAGTATTTCAGGTGGCAACTCTTCCATTTACACAGTTAAGCTCTATTGTAGCAATCTAGGCTTTGTTGTCTGTATTTAAGCGCCGTCAAACAAGTTCTATCTAATTTTTGAACTTTGATTTAACTGAATGGCAGAATCAGATAATATTAACGTGGGCGGTTCGTTTACGCCTACAGATAAACTACAACCACTAGATAATAATAAAACAAATATCGTGTTATTTACAATTGGTAGCTTCTGTCCAGCGCATAGAAACCACGCAAGCATAGTTTCAGTACGGTTTTAAACTAATATAGCTTAGATTGCAATGATAGAAACTGCAAAAGCGTATATAGAGAAAGATAAGAATAAAAAAGTAGTTGGGGCGTATTTAGCGGTCAGGTAAAGAAATCTCGGTGATTGTTTAAGTGAAACTCGCACCTGGCATGAGTCAATAGTGTCAACGCTCTAAATACTGACTGTAGTTACTTTGGAAACCTACAAAACAAACTTGGCATTAACGCTGTGCAAACACCTCACCGGCTTGCCTTGATAAGAATGCTGACAAAAGATAAACCATATATCATGGTACAGTTGGGCGTATGTTAACATTCTTTGGCTTATTCTGGAAGGTTGATCAAAGTCGTTGTTGGGAGCAAGGTCCAGCTGCTGCAGCTAGAGCATGCGTTGAAGAAGCCGTTAGAGAATACTATACAAAGAAAGGTTCAAGCGGACGCTTACAATTCTTTAGCGTCCTAGGCGCTGATGGTGTATTGAAGATTAGGTCTAAGAGGACATTTTCGTATGTGTCTTGCTCAGCTGAGCAATCTCTTTTCTCTCAGTGTTATGCTGTGTTTACATGGTTTATTAGGGCAGGTGTTATTGTAGTTGTTAACCGAGATCCAGGATTTGATGTAGAGGAAGCAATGCAAACTAAACATCCAATATGTACTTTTTACAAAGACACAGTATTCTTAACATTTGCTGAAGGTTAGCTACTCATACGTCATTATACAACATTCTAACAGGTTTTGAAAAAAAGGATGGAAGGATAATAAATCAAGTTCTACTTTAATAAGGACGCGTATGTCTAAGGGACAAAGTATAACAGAGTTTTATCCAAAAGAAGTTTTAACATATTTGGAAAAACATAACATAACATTTGTACCACAGCATAAACAGAAACCAAGGAAGCAATAAAATATTTTTTTGTACAACAAAAAAAACGTGTACCTTTTCAAATGTAATTTTGGAAATTCACGTGACTATCACGTGAGAGAAGACAACTGTACAAAAAAAATATATTACAATATTTAAAAGTGTTGTAACAACATCTTTTATGGTTTTGAAGAGGAAGCACGTGGGCTTGACATTATCATAGACTTTGCTTCTTGAAGCCTATCGCATAATGAGACGTGAGCTTTCCCTTACTCCTTGGTAAAGTTGGAGCGAAATAAGGCAAGGATGTCTGGTTTTCAAAAGGGTTAGATTATTAGAAGTTTGTTCTATATTTTACAAGTAAAAACGGCAATGTAGTTTTGGAGAGGAGCTAAGAAGTGTAATGTGGGCAAGGGAGCTTGCATTAGCTTCCCTCATGGATGATCTTTGTTGCTTTTCTCCTTCCTCTACGTAAACCTTCATCAACATTACCAGCTCTGACTTTTGTATTCTCAAGCATTCCATTCTGTCTTCTTGTTTCTTTATTAAGACCTGCTGCCTTTTCACCTATTCCATCAAGCATTGCTTCCAAGGTATTCAAGTCCTAATTTCATAAATATGATTCAAAAAAAAAAAACTAAAGCATTGCATACCTTGTTGACTTGACGATCCCATTTATTTACTTCTTCATACTTCGTAGGTCCGTCTGTGTAGTCAGTATCTTCATCATCACTTAACCATTCAGAAGATCCTTTAATACCCTTTACTGCAGCCTTTTCCTTTTTACTCTTCTTTGACTTCTTTCCTTTCTTGGCTCTTCAGAAAAAAACATTAGAAAACATCAATACGGTGCACTACTAGGTCCTTACTTTTTTCCTTTAAGTTCAGGATTTTCTGCCATGTTTTCCCGGAAGTCTTTAGCTTTTTTATGACGTTTATCTTTCTTATTCTGAGCAAGGTATTAAAGGTAAAAGTGTAACTTCCAAAAACAAAATTAGGAAAAAATAAAATGCTTACTTTGACGTATTTATGTTTTACAGAGGTAAAGAAGTGACCTAGATTATCAATTTTACGATTCGCTTCATGTACATCATCCTCAATATCAGCCATATCAGCATGAACTTTATCAATACGCTCTAGAAACCTTTAGCCATTTTTTCTTGAAAACCGAAAAAAAAAATTCATTTAATAAAATACGTGCTTCCTTGGGCTTTGAGAGAATCTGTAGTTTCATCAGCTACCATGTTTATTTGTGCTGCGATACGCTAGGTACGTTAGTAACTCATTCACACAAAGGGGAAAGTGCAAAGCGATCATTTTTACAATCTTTTCAACAAAAACACGCTTATAAACACTTGGAACACGTACAAGAGTTCTTTTTGTAGCGTCGTGGTCTATTCTCTCATCCAGCATCTTTTTTCTGTATTGAGCGTCTTGGTCAAATCTGAAGTGTGATTTTTAACACAGGAGTTTACGTGTACAATAGTAGGTGGTTCGCGTGAAGAGTAATGGAGGAAATAAAAAGATTTTTCAAGTAATTTGTTTGGATTTTTACCTTTCAAGGTCTACATCATCGAAATCTTCTACTTGTTTGCGCATCTGACTCAATTGTTGACGAGTTGGATTTGAACCGAAAAGTTCATCCCGGTCATCTCTCGTTTGGTTATTTCTTCTTACTTTTGCACCAGCCTTTGGTTTACGGCTGTTGGAAGCGGAACCATGACCCTTCGCCTTTGTTTGTTTGGTTTTTGCTTGTTTGGGTTTTGTTTTTTTAGTTTTTGACCGTTTAACGTTTTGTTTGCTTCCCCTAGCTGCTGAACCGCCATATCGAGGCGCAGCAGGTGAAAAACTGTCGTCGCTATCTGAAGCATCATCAAACGGATTATCACCCTCACTGTCGTCACCAAACGGATTATCACCCTCGCTGTCGTCACCAAACGGGTTTGAATTCGTAGACTTCTTTCTACTACCATACGCAGGTGACCCCGAGCTACTATCGCTTCCAAAAGGATTATTGCCCTCACTAGATTCAGAGTCTGAACCGAAGGGATTGTCAGCGCTTGTAGTTGGTTTTGGTTTGCATCTATGGGCGTCTAATACCTCTATATCTATTCCTGTTTCTCCGCAGAGAGCACACTTTACAGTTAGGCTCATTAGCCTCGTGTGTTTTCTGAATTATGGCTTTTCAAAATTTAGGTACGTCGGTTTTTCACCCAAGAAAAAGTCTTGCTTAGTAGAAAATTACTATCTGTAGAGGCTAGCTTGGTTCACCATGCAGAAGTACATCAACTACCCACTTAAAATTGGGTTCAATATCGCCCAGTGGTACTACAGTGCTAATGAAGCTCAAATTACAACCCACGACCTTAAATGGCCTGCAAAGGCACTTGATCACCCTATGCCAGGCCATGCTATAGGTATTGAGTTTTTATTCTCCTATCACTAAACTCTGGACAGCCGATCAAGACGTACTTAAACACAGGGTTAATCCTATGCAAGAGAAATGGGAGCCGTACGTTTTGCCTATCTGGCGTATTTTGCCGCTAAATTACCTGCACAATCGAACTAAGACCATCTAAACGCTTAAGGAGTTAAATTACACTCTTAAAACGCGTAACAAACAATTTCTGGTTAATTTATTTTCAAAGCCCGCAAAAGCGTACTCTTTTGCTTTTATTACATGCCACAGAAAAAAAACTGCTTAAATACAGTATCTAATGACAATTTTCTATAGATACATGAGAGAGTATTATAAACGCTTTCCTGAAGATAAATTGTCGTATGGTTTCGTTAATAATGTAAAGATGGAACGCTACTGGGTTCATCCAATGTACAAGGTAAACCCTTTCAATATCCCTCCTTCTTGAGCGATTTGAAGCTAAACAAGGCACTGTCGTTCAGTTTATAGCAAATACAGCTGCGAAGCGCTATATTCGACTAAAACTATTTATCCTCACTTCCTACGCTCTCTTTTGCGCTAAATCATGCCTAGTTTTGTGATCGCGTAGTAGAGATACAAAAAGAAACTGGTAAGGGCTTCAAGGGCGCTTTCAACCAAGCAGAAAAAGAACGTTACCAATACGATGAAAGAATGTATGTTGAGCGTGAACTAGCGAAAGTAGAGGTAACAGCAGCGCCTTCAAGCGTTTTATTTTTTTTCTTTGTTTTTGACGTTTGTTTCTCTTTACTTGTAACCACATCCACTCTGGCCATTGTAGTTGTATTAGAGAGTGAGTGTACTGATCCTTGGATAGGCAGAGAAAGTTTTTGGTAACAGATCATTGACAGAAGAAGCAAAAAAATTTCAAATGAATATGCCTTATTTGAATTCTTATGCACAGTGGTTTTATGTTCAAAAACAGACCAGGATGTACGTTTAATAACTCCCCTCGCGTCATTATTTTTACTTTATGATGATGTGTTCCTTTTGAGCGCCATTATTATCAAGGTTTATTGTGATTTCTATCAACGTCAACTGTTTTCTTATTTTATTCGTAGGAAAAAGCTAGAACTTTTTTGCTCTTTGAATAGAACCGAAACAACACCTGCTCGCCTAACAATGGAAGATCTTGCTCCATTATCATATGCTGTACGTTTAATTTATTTCATAACTGAATCATCAGCGCTTACCTTTTGGTAAACATGTGATGTAAACGTCAAGTTTGGTCTTCGTTTGTTAATTTTTTTGTTCTTAGGATGTTATGGATTACATTAGAACTCATCCTGAAGATCGCGAGTACTTCGATGCTAGTGTTTACTGGGGTGATACAAACATTGTTCGTTATTAAAGATACTAGCGCGTCATTCTTATAATTTTGTTATAGTCTGCGTTGCATAAACGTATGGTTGGTAAAATGCCAGAAGATGAAGATATGATGGATGCAAAAGATGGAAAACCTTTTGAACCCTTCAAATTTAATGAGTTGAGAGAGTACGTCTTTTATCTACTGTTATATCAATTAGTTGCTTATATTTCTTTGTAGTAATAAAAGTGTACCACTTGAGAAGCAAGAAGAAATGACACAAGAAATCACACAACAAGCAGAAGACATCAAGGTTTGATTTTTTTTCTGTAATAAATTATTATGCGAAGCTTTTGTTTTAATTGTTAGTTAATTTTCTCTCTTTAGAAACACTTTCAATCCTCGTTAGCAGATTGGACTGCGCACTATAAAATCCCTCATCAAGAGAGAGATGCAATGTGGGGCGCAATGAAGGAGGATCCAGGCTTTGATCCAACTGCGCCATTAACAAGAAACCACGTATGTGATTCCTTGTATTTTTTGTTGACAAATTATTCTTTGTAATATTTCTTTCTTTTATTT
>JALMLS010000430.1:0-29521 GCA_038496445.1 Trichosphaerium sp. ATCC 40318 | reverse complement strand
AAAGAATAGTCATTGCAAAACTTTTTCTAAGGCAGTTCTACCAAATTTTGTCTGTAAAAATACGCAATCTTTTCATTGCCAATAATCCTCGTAGTTATACCAATGGCCGCCTAATACATAAATTAGAATTCATGTATATGTAAGTTGTAGAAAAAAGCTTACTGCTTTTCGTAGCGCGCATTCAAGGACCGTCACCTCTTTTTGTATTTCTGCTAACAGGAATGTAACTGCCACAATAGGAAGCTTGTTAGCTACGTTGTTGTAAGTTCGCTGAATAATAACAAGCACGTGCCCACAAGCATATTTAGTTTTTTCCATTGAATTGGTACACCATAGTATTCAGCTGCAAGCCATAAATTTGCAGGATCTTCGACACTTGGCAGTACTTCTTTTTTCATAAAACTCAAGATTGTCGGTAGATACTTTGAATGACTGGTTTTTCGTTATTTCAAGGGAGCTTAGTATTTGCATTAGTCTCATACGTACTTGCATTCCTCCAACAGAGTTATTTTAGCTGAATTATCTTGTAATGACTCAAAATGTACTTTAGACGCAAAAAGAGATGATGAGTACGCGTTGAGTAGCTCCTCCGATAGTGTGAAGCTAAAATCACCACATTTAAACTGTGTTGCTCTTTGTGCTGTTGATACTGACGCTTTTGTCTTTGCTACGCTTTTTTCAGGGATTGGGTTCAGTTTTCGCTTCTTTTTTTGTGGTTCAGACATGATTGTTACGGTTGATTATAAGTAAATGTTCAGGGTTTGACACTTAAACACGTTGACTAATAAAGCACAAAAAATTACTTGTTTTTTTGATGTTTATTTAAGGTCGAACTGTAGATGTTGTTTCGAAAAATACAAATCCTGTTGTGGGAGAATTAAATCTCCTCTTCAGCAACTTCGTGTCTGGGACTTTGAACGATTTCCCGAGCTTGCATTTTTTCTTTAATATGCTCTGAAACGGTAGTAGCCATATCTTTTATATTGAACCAAATAGCGAAAGTTTCATTTACGTAGATAATGCACTGTCATTTTGTTCAGTGAAACTAAAGTGTCACATTTCAAGACGTGTTGATTCAAATTTCAGTTTGGCATTACTCATAACCTTAATAATCCATACCTCGTTGATAAAATGGGTACGATCATGTTTATTCAACGTTTAATATTGCTTGCTACAATGTACTGAAAGCTCAATACTGGGATTACTGGTAGTCAATTCCTTTGATTAAATTAATACGTCTATGAAGTTGTAGTTTATTGATTCACTCACTGTCTTAAGCTTGTACACAAACTTAATTTTTAGTCTACAAAGTCTAAGTGTGGAAAGTGAAGTGTCACAGGAATTGTTTCGTCTGTTTGATAAGGTTCAGGACCATAGATAGGCAGATACGCATCAATCATTGCTTCATCAATTTTTGGATAAAGAAATATGAAGATAAATGCGTCTTCTTTGACTATCTTTTCTCGTGCAAACATCTTATCACAGCGTTAGTAATAATGCTAGCGGTTTTTTGAGAAAACTCAAGGATAACTTACTGCTACTTCCAAGAAGGCACACATTATATTACGGAGCTTTTTCCGCATTTGTGGATTTTTCACAAGGTCCAATGCATTGGGAATATCTTTTGGACTGTAACAGAAGTCAGTAATAAATAATTGGATAGAGAATGCAGTACTGAGTGTCAAACATAAAGTCGCATGTTACTCCATGTCTGTCATACTTCCAATCACGACAAAGTACTGTAAACGTTGATGCTCCTTTTGTTCCCCGTTGAAGAAAGCCTTGTAGTAGCCTATATTTTTTTTTGAATACTGTATTCCATATGTAGTATTGAGATTTGGCCCATAACTCTTCAGCTAGAACAACATACTTCAGGTAAGGTACATTAACACAAGTACAAGCATACTCAAGTTGGCAAAATCCCAAAATTTTCCTGAAATTGCTGCAATACACCTCTTCTTTACAACTTCAGGCCCAACATCGTCATCACTCCAACTAATTGCTGCTTCAAAACGGTTATCTTTATTCTTTGTAAATGTAACATGCTAATAAGTGAGGTTAGTTTGTACTGTGAAGCCCTAGTTGTGAACGTACCAAGGCGGCGCTGTCACAGTACTTTTCTAAAGCAGTTCTACCAAATCTTGTCTGAACAAATACAGTGTCTGTTTCATTACCAATAACACTCATAGTTCTACCAACAAATGCCTAGTAGATCAAGTCAGCATTTTGTCAGGCGAAAGAGTCATAGTGAAAGAACTTGCTGCTTTTCTTAGTTTAGATGCAAGAGACCTCAACTTTTTTTGTATTTCTTTGAGAAGGTATGTAGTTGCTACAATTGGAAGCTTGTGTACTAGATTGTTGTTAGTTCGCTAAACAGTAACGCACACGTGCCCACAAGCATATTTATATGCCTCCACACAACAGGTACACCGTAGTATTCAGCTGCAAACCATAAGTTTGCAGGATCTTCAATACTTGTCTGTGCTTCTTTTCTCATCAAACTCAAGATTGTCGATAGATACTTTGAATGACTGGTTTATCAATAAAAGTAAGCACTACTAGTCTACGTGCGATTCCTACCTGCATTCCTCCAAAAGCGTTATTTCTGATGAGTTATCTTGTAATGACTCAAAATGTACTTTAGACGCGAAAAGAGATGATGGATACTCATTTAGAAGCTCCTTCGATAGTGTGAAGCTAAAATCACCACATTTAAACTGTATTGAGCTTAATATAGGTTGTACTGATGCTTCTGTTTTAGTTACGCTTGTTTCAGCTGTTGGATTCAATTTTCGCTTCTTTTTTTGTCGTTCAGACATGATTGGCGTCAGAAGTGGAGTTGCTTAGTTTGTTGACTCCAATACTATTCTTCTTTCGAGAAGTCTTAATCAGGAAAGGTCAGAAGACACGTGCTATCTCTAAGGTTCACATTCACGCTTTGCAGCATTCTTTGTCTGTATATAATCTTGAAGTTTGTTTGCTGTACATTCACATAGCAACAAGAATAACAACAAGGGAATGTTTTAAAATTGTTTGCATTAGTATTAGGTTTACATAATTATGTCCTATATCCTAGGTACTGTTTTGTCTTTTTGATATGTGGATCTATAGATAGGTAGATAGGCATCAAGCATAGCCTCATCAATTTTTGGAAACGACAATGTGATGGTAAATACATTTGGAGTGTATATCTTTTCTTCCACAAACGTCTAATCAATTGTTAGCATAAGGAATGACATAAAAGACAAACGCTAAACATACTGCTATATGCAACAGGATACAAAGCAAACCAACAAGCTTTCCTCGCATGAGTGGATTTTTCACAAGCGCCTTTACATTAGCTATATCATCTGGACTACAAATAGTTAGATAAAAAACACTTTATAGCAACGTACTGAGTATTAAGTATAAAATCATTAGGTATATTTGCTGCGCTGGTATGCTTCCAATCACGACAAAGTATAATAAACCTTGATGCTCCTTGTGTTCCCTTAGCAAGATATTCCGGACGTACCCCTTCTTTTTTGTTAAAAATTGTGTGCCATGTACAATACTGAGATTTGGCCCATAACTCTTCTGCTAAAACAAGTATTAGGGAGTTTACTTAAAGATCAAGAACATACTCAAGTTTTTAAAATCCCAAAATTGTCCTGCAATTGCATCAATACCCCTCTTGTTTACAAGTTGAGGTCCAACTTCAGCGTCACTCCAACAAACTGTTGCTTCAATTTTTCCTTCGCTATCTTTTGTATATTTAACATGCTAACAGATGGGTTAGTTTGTACTGTCAAGTACCAGCTGGAACCATACCAAGGCACAGTCTTCACAGAACTTTTCTAAAGCAGTTCTGCCAAATTTTGTATGGACAAATACGCAGTCTTTTTCATTACCGATAACACTTGTAGTTTTACCTGTAGCCGCCTATATACAAGATTGGCATTCTGCGTAAGTAGAAAAAAGCTTACGACACTTCTTAAGGTAGATTCCAGGGCCTGAAACTCTTTTTGTATTTCTGATAGAAGGTATGTAATAACCATAATTGGAAGCTTGTTAGCTAGATTGGTTGTAAGCTTACTTAACCATTGCAAGCACGTGCCCACAGTCATATTTAGTGTTTCCCATTGAACAGGTACACCATAGTATTCAGCTGCAAACCATAAACCAGCAGGATCTTCTATACTTGAGCGTTTTTCTCTTTTCATCAAACTCAAGATTGTCGGTAGATACTTTGAATGACTGGTTTGTTATCAGCGACACATTGTGAATTATGAAGGAGTCTTCACGCACCTGCATTCCTCCAAAAGCGTTGTTGTTGATGAATTTTCTTGTAGTGATTCAAAATGTACTTTAGACGCAAAAAAAGATGATGGATACGCGTTTAGAAGCTCCTTCGATAGTGTGAAGCTAAAATCGCCACATTTAAACTGTATTGAGCTTTCTGTTTTTGCTGCGCTTGTTTCAGCTGTTGGATTCAATTTTCGCTTCTTTTGTTGAGGTTCAGACATGTTGTTGTCGTAAAAGTTTGCTTTGATTGAAAATGAAAGTGTCATTTTGAGTCCGTAAACAGGAACTTGTAACATGCACTATCAAACTTTTTGTGTTGGCGGTGAGAAAACGTTAGAAACGCTAGATCCTATGGTCCATTAGAAACAAAAACAACACCACATTGGAGGAGACCTCCGTCTCTTCGCTTGACCGCTTGGTCACAAGCCTGAGACCCTTGTTATTAAAGTCGCAGACAATAAAACAATCACCGAAAAAACTTAGGAACTATCCTTCGGCGCCTCCTGTATTCGGTAAACTAGCATCATTTATCTTCATGTAACTTGTGAATTGGTTAATTCGTAATCTTACATCTGTAGTTTATTGATTCACTTGAGGTGATACATATTAGTTATCTCTTAGGCACAAAGTCTAAGTGTGGAAAATGTAGTGTCTCAGGAATTGTTTCATCTTTTTGATAAGGTTCAGGATCGTAGATAGGCAGATAATCATCAAGCACAGATTCATCAATTTTTGGATATGTAAATATGAAGATAAATGCGTCTTCTTTGACGATTTTTTCTTCCACAAACGTCTGGCGCAATTTGTAAGTACAAAAGGGATTTTGTGAGTAAAACATCGAAGATAACGTACTGCTACTTCCAAGAAGGCACACATCAGCCGGCGTAGCTTATTTCGCATTTGTGCATTTTTCACAAGGTCCAATGCATTGGGAATATCTTTTGGACTGTAACAGAAGTCAGTAATAAATAATTGGATAGAGAATGCAGTACTGAGTGTCAAACATAAAGTCACAGGTTATGCCATGTCTGTCATACTTCCAATCACGACAAAGTACTGTAAACGTTGATGCTCCTATTGTTCCTCGTTGAAGATAGCCAGAAAGAAACCGTGGTTTCTTTGCATATACCGTATTCCATATGTAGTATTGAGATTTGGCCCATAACTCTTCAGCTAAAACAACATACTTCAGGTAAGGTACATTAACACAAGTACAAGCATACTCAAGTTAGCAAAATCCCAAAATTTTCCTGAAATTGCTGCAATACACCTCGTCCCTACAAGTTCAGGCCCAACATCGTCATCACTCCAACAAATTGCTGCTTCAAAACGTTCATCGGTATTTTTTGTAAATTTAATATGCTAATAAGCGAGGTTAGTGTACTGCGAAGCTTGTTGGAGCCATACCAAGGCAGCCCTTTCACAGTACTTTTTTAAGGCAGTTCTACCATATCTTGTCTGTATAAATAAACAGTCTTTTTCATCACCAATAATAGTCATAGTTCTACCAACAGCCGCCTAGTATTTAAGATCAAAATGTGTTGGTAGTTCTTGCAGTAAGAACTTACTGCTTTTCTTAGGGTAGATGCAACGGACTTGAACTTTTTTTGTATTTTTTTGAAAAGGAACGTAGTTGCCACAATTGGAAGTTTGTTTACTAGATTGTCGTAAGCCATGAATAATAACATGTACGTGCCCACAAACATATTTAGTTTTTCCCATTCGACAGGTACACCATAGTATTCAGCTGCAAACCATAAATTTGCAGGATCTTCTATACTCGACAGTATTTCACTTTTCATCAAACTCAAGATTGTCGGTAGATACTTTGAATGGCTGATTTTGGTTAAAAAATGCATCTATAAATACTACAGAGTCTTCGCACGTACTTACATTCCTCCAAAATGGTTGGTGCTGATGAATTATCTTGTAGTGATTCAAAATGTACTTTTGACGCAAAAAGAGATGATGGATACGCGTTGAGAAGCTCCTCCGATAGTGTGAAGCTAAACTCACCACATTTAAACTGTATCGCACTTTCTTTTGGTGCTACTAACGTTTTTGTATTTGCTGCGGTTGGTTCAGTCTTGGGGTTGAGCTTTCTCTTCTTTTTTTGTGGTTCAGACATTACGATGTCGTTGTTTCAGCTTAATTTTATTTAATACCGTTACAACCACTTAAATGCGTTGATTAAGCAAGTACTTGTAAAAAGAGACCATTTTGATGTTTTTATTAACTCTTTGCGCTGTTGCAGACTGTTTTTTAAATGTTTGGCAAAAGTAGATCTTCTTCTGGTCTTGGTTCTTGTACAATGTCGCGTGCTTGCATCTTTGTTTGGATATGCTCCGAAACTAGGGTACCCACACTTTTTACCTCGAACCAAAAAGCGTACAGTTTGCCCTCATGCACGCCATTGCGACGAACAATTTTCTTTGAAAACAATTAGATGGGCTTGATTTTCTTTACGTACTGATTTTCGACATTTTGCCCACACGTGCTCTTCTAATTTTTGCGTATGCAGAGAACCTGATTTGAGAAAAAAGTCGCCATGGCTAGTAAACAAATGAGGTTTGAGCTATTATACCAGATACGCACATGGATATGTCAAAGTGAATGTTTAGCACCACGCCTGTGATTTGGCGTTCAGTATTCGTTATCGAAAAACCAAACTCGTAAGCTTGTTTGTCAACCTGTTCTTCATATGCATTGGCAATGGCTATGTCATATGCTCTAACAGGCTGCCAGTTTACAAACACAGCGGTTGCCCACAACCTCTCGCCTAGATACAGTTAATAGTGAAAACAGAACTTTCATACATAAGCTGTTGCACTGATGAAAACTTCCTTTCTTAATATTCTCGTAGGCATTTTTTTTAATATCGTCGCTTATGTTTGAGTCATCCCACATAAAGTAGAAAGAATTTGCTTCAATTTTGTACGACTAAACACGTAACGTTATTTGCGGTTCATGAAGGATTTTGTACCAAAGCAAAGTCACAATTGTTGCAATATTCATTTAATATTGCTGTAGCATTGGCTGACAGTAAATATTCCGTTGAGGGATCCAAATTGAATACGTAATCAAATTCGCCCAAATTAGCCTATTGAATATGTTAATAACCAATTCATCTCAATCAACTTACTCTGTTTTGTAAGACTGAGTTAGCGTTCAGGCTATCCAAAAGCTCCTGTATAGCAGCGAAAGTATTTGACGGCGACAAGCCTGAACACACAAGTTAGACCAAACTTTTAGCCATAGCGTACTCCCTGGAAGTCGCACACCGAAATAGTTCAGTGCGTCATTCACTTCTTTAACTTTAGCTGCATCGCCTGTTGGTAATTGCGGGTTTTGCTGTTTCATTATCTCCATGATTGTTGGAAAGACAGACGAATAGCGCCTGTTTGTTGGTAGTGAGCAAAAACTCTAGTATCAATCAACGTACACGTCGTTTAGTTCAAATATCAGATTGTTTGGCGTTTGGAGCACTCTTCTTATAAAACGTTGTGCAAACATAGAATCCTCATACTTTAGAAGTTGCTCTTTCGTAAACTCAAATCGACGACCACAATGTTTGAATATAATCAGTGGGTCTAGGTCTGACGTAGGAATCCTAGAATAGTCAAAATTGTACTGGCTTGGCAGAGGAGTACACGTACCATTGCTTTGGACACACTACTGTTTGGATATCTGTTTGAATAATAGTGTTGGTATTCGCCTTTTCGTTACTGGAAGAGTTATCTTCTGGCAACACCAAAGCAGTGTCGCGACTGATTTCTGCTGTACTAGAATAAATACAAAAGTTGTAGATAGGTTTAAACTACACACGCACCATACACCTTATCTATATAAGCACTGTCATTTACAAAGCTCTCATTTTCCTTAGTCCTCTTCGGCTCACTCATTGCTGAAGTAGTTGTGGTGAAAAACTTAAAACAATTTTGATTGAAAACCAACTGTTCGCAAAAATAATAATTAACAACCAACAGCAATGCGCTGCCCTACAGCAGATGCTGTGGTGAAAAAAGACCTTGTAGATCTCCGAAATCTTTTTCGGACGTTACATGTTCCGAATAAGAATAACTACCAAATTAGGAATCGTTGAAGGTTTTTTGTTTCACGCGGTACCAACCTTTTTGTGCACTATCAACTATACGTAAGTCAACGTTTTGTAGCGTAAACTAAAAAATACGGGAGAGTGAAGTAGCTTTCAGTGGAGATACTTCACCACCCTATCTTCTGCCCTTTTAAAGGTGGAACTTGGTTTTGGCTGACATAGGTCGTTTTTATTTCAAATTGTTTCTGTGTTGAGGACTACGCAGGGCGGTAATAATGAGCATATTTAATTAAAAAACTAAACAAAACCCAAACTGGTTCGTGGAAAAGTGTAATTTTATGATGATGTGGGTATTTAATTAACCAACAGTGCACTTACAGTAGATGTATGGACCTTTTCAGAGATATCAGATAGCACGTGGAAGACCCATGAGACAATTAAGTTGTCTAATTATTGATTAACGGGAGCCTTATATCATTGAAGCTATGGATCCTTATCAAGATAGATAAGTATTTAGCTATTTGTTTTAGAATCTACCTTACACGCTATGTTCTGCATGAGCTTATCAATGATTAAAAAACTAAGGCACAATGTCAAAATAGGACTGGCCAAAAAGGTACCAATATGGGCACCTCGTAGCGCCATTTCCCTGAATAAACCTGTAATTGTTCTCCCATATTCAAAACCACCAATATCTGTACCACCTTGGTTCAACGTTGATTTATTTAGCGGATAGCTATTTTATAGTTGAACACTATAACACTTAGTTGTTTACGAAAACCAAATACCTGGCAAGTATTTAAAAAAGTCGATAGATTTGTTATCAACACCTACATGTTTGTAGACTATCGCCAACCATTGTAACATATTCAACAGTCACTACCACAATACTTCAAATTGCCATAGTTTTTGCGTTATAGTGTCAAGTTTAAAATGTTACAAGATACACTGAAATATTTGACATTGCGCGTCAGCCGATTCATGTGTCAAAAGTCATTTTGTTCAGTGAAACGAAAGTGTCACCGTTCAAAAAGTGAACAACTGATTCAAACTGGTGCCCGTCTATACCATCAAAGTAGTACCTAAACCTTCAGGAGGATTCATTCGACATTTATTATATACTAGAGCCTTCCGTTTCCGGAATTTATTCTTACAATTAATCCTAATAGTTTATGGACTACCTGGAAGAGTTTGATCTTCAGCATATGGGGCGATGCATGTTTGTAAATAATTATCAATCATTGATTCATCAACTTTTGGGATTGACAGCGTTTGAAAACTTCCAAAAATGTCCTGAAACTGCTTCAATACATGTTTCCTTTACAATTTCAATATCCAATTCTTGGTCTGACCAATATATTGTAACCTCATCAACGCTATTGCTACGCAATTCTGTCCTCAAATATACTATCTCTTACGTTAGCAACAACAGGATACGAGTTTACACCAAGAGTTGCCTTATCATTTAGTGTTGGTTGAGAAGAACTTACTTTTTGTATTGTGAACTTTAATAGTTTCCCAATCATCTCGTATTCTTCTGAGTATATTATTAACAGCAACAACCTTCAACTTAATTGCTTTAGCAAGGTCAACTTAATATATATGCTTGCACGGTATTGACGTCGTTGTTTGTGATGCCGTATTTATCTTTGTTACGCTCGGTTCAGTCTTTGCATTCAACTTTCGCTTCTTGTTGCGGTTCGGACATGCATTGTTCATTTAATACTTATTTAATTTTTTGTTGGCAGATTTTGAATGGCTTTTGTCGTAACTCTTTTTATTTGATTGCACGCACCTATATTCCTCAAAGCGTTGTTGTTGATGAATTATCTTGTAATGACTCAAAATGTACTTTAGCCGCGAAAAAGATGAATACGCGTTGAGAAGGTCTTCTGATAGTGCAAAGCTAAATCACCACATTTATACCGTTTCAGCTTGAGTTGTTGATAAGGTCGCTTAAGCGTTAGTTTCAGCGCTAGGATTTAACTATGGAACATTAGGTTGGCACATAAGACTTAATCTCTACAATTACTTTGTAAAGGTCTCATAGCGGCCTGCATTGAGCCAGTTTGTTAGGTTTTAAGATATCTGTTTATTTAGGTTACAAGAACGGTTACAATCTCATGAATGATCTCATGAACTATCTCATGAAGGTTGAGAATGAACTCATGAATGTGAGTAATCCGTTATGTGAATGATCTTCAATGTGAATGAGGTCTTATCAGTCTCCTAGTCGTGACACAGTTAAGTCATCCCCAGACACTTTATAATAAACAAGTAAAGTACTTTATAAGGCATGACAGGAGAAATGTGATGCCGTGGTTGTAGAAAATGTGTAATTTCAAGCATAATTTTTTTTTTAAACGTTACAACGAAAAAATGAAATGGCCTTGTAGTCTCAAGTACTGTGAATAACCACGTCATGCACTACCTTTAAAATTTAATGTATCTTGTATACTAATATACGTAGAGGTTACAAGTGACGTAAACGAAAATCGAACCCAACCTCAAAACACGTGGCAATTAGTTGCAAAAAAAAGAGTGTGCAACGATCAATCAAGCTGCAGTAACGATCCAATAGCGTATTGTTTGTGAGATAGATAGGTAAGTAAGAGTCCATAAACTCGTTAATGATTTTTGGCACTGATAGCGTGATTCTTAGTGTATATTGACTTATAACCTCGTCTTTGATAAAATTCTACGTATATACTAAGGAAAAAAAGCGTGAAAAGCAACGTACTGCTGTCTCCAAGAACATACACAATAGAGTAGCAAGCTTTTTTCTCATTTGCTCATCTTTTACTACATTCTCAGCACTAGCTGATTGTTGGTCTGTACTACTCCCCTGTTAGCCAAAAAACTCAAACAAGCACAACACACAATACTTTTAGCGCATAATCATGGTAGAGATCATCTGGAATGTCTGTACCTCTTGAGTGATAAAGTAGCACAAATTCTGTGTCTCCTAGTGTTGCGTGCTCAACATAGGCCTTAATTAAAGTCTGTTTACTACAGAGTAGAGGTTCCCATATGTGGCGTTGTGTCTTGGCCCAAAGCTCTTCCGCTAGATTGTGTATCATTAGGAAGTGTAGTACAAGTTAATTCGATACTACAATACATACTGAGGCTAGTGTAGTCCCATTTCACGCCAGAGATTGCTTGAATTCTTCTGTACAACTTCAGGACCAACTTCATCATCTGTCCAAAATACTGTTAACTGGTCAGCATTACCCTTTTCATCTTTCAGGTATTTATAAAACTAATAGAGGTTAGTAATACTTAAAATATTTTTGAAACTCAGTACCAAGTTACATTGGTTAAAGTACTTTTTAAGTAACGTTTTACCGGTTTCTGTCTTTAGATAAATTTTGTACGCTGTTGCACTACTGTTTGCTCGACAAACAAAGTATCTATCTTGACCAAAGTGTGCCTAAGACATGTTAGCACCTCATAGCTTGAAATACTTTACGTTATCACGCAGGTCAACTTGTAGGTATTCCCAGAGTGACTGAACACGTTCAAGAATATTGGTGACAACTAGAATTGGTAGCTTGCTCGCTAAATCAATTGCTGTCATTTTTTAAGTTACAGAGTATTTTTCGTGCCAAATGGAATGTTTATATCTTTCCAAACAATGGGTACACCATAGTATTCTGCCGCAAACCACAAACCTGCAGGATCTTCAATACTTGTGATTTTTCTTTTCTCATCAAACTCAAGATTTTCGGGAGATACTTTGCATGGCTGTTTTTGGAGTAAGCGTGGCTTACAATAAGCAAGGGTTAATATGCGTACCTACACTCCTCCAAAAGCGTTGTTTTTGTTGAATTATCTTGTAATGATTCAAAATGTACTTTAGACGCAAAAAGAGACGATGAATACGCGTTAAGATGCTCTTTCGACAGCGCAAAGCTAAAATCACCACATTTAAAATTAGTTGCGGTTTCTGTTGTTGTGTTGGCCGTTTCAGATACCGGATTCAATTTTCTCTTCTTTTTTTGTGGCTCAGACATCATGTACTGTAACTTTGCAAGCACGGTTTCAAGCGTAAAGAAAAGTTGTGACTCAAAGTCGTGAAGACTCCAAGAAGTTATTATGGCACACCTGAAGGAAACAACAAACTCGCAACATCAAAGGAGAATAGTTTATTAGTGGAATGAGATTTGGGTGAGGGTTTAGGCAACTTGCCCGAAAATGAACCTAGATGTTTTACTATTCTAAGATTGAAACCAGCTGCCAGATTACTATTATCTTCTTTTTAAAATAACACCACAAGCTTCGCTAATTCGTTTTTAGAGTAGGATGGTAACTCCAATTTTAAGGTGTATGTATTCGCTTCCTTCTTACTTCCTCCGTATGTATCTTCTTGATGTGTTAGTCATAGTTTGTATGTTTATGCGTACAGTTGACAAGATAGAACGAAAGTATTCGTCTAAATTCTGGACATGAGGTGATTCAGAACGTTTTTCAGGAACGTGCAATTTTGTTTTCCTAGAGAAACATAAATAAGTAGTATATAGATATTAATGCCGTTACACTTGAATAGTGCATTGGAAACGGCAGTGTTGTTTCGAGTGGTTGTAACTCTCTTGGCTGCCTCTATCTCATCATGAGCCAAGCGTGTGGTAAATATAGAAAAGCTACCTCCACAAGAAAAAGCTGCTAATTCTGGTTAACTCGGATATCTTTACCAATGCAAAGTCGTTACACGTAATAAGTAAACAAGCATATACAGTTTAAATCAACGCAGTCGTTCACTATTTGGAATGTGACACTTTAATTTCACTGAACAAAATGACAATGGACATTTGACACGGACTATCTATTTCAGTGAAAAACAACTCAGACTTTTGAACGGTTTCGCGAAGTTACTTTGGTATTTGTAGTTATTTTATGGCGTAAATACATTTTAAGAAACCCCAAGTATTTTAAAAGTACTGTATCGTTTGTCTTGTTCGGGGTAGAATGCTGCCTATTTCCGTAAGGTAGGTATAATATAGTAGAACGCTTAATTGCAGTCGCTGTTGCAACTGTTGCTACCCCTTACAATAAATAACAATAATCACAGTAAATATTTGTTCTTAACAGCGTGCAACGAAAAATTTTAGGGAAGCCGGTCTTTTCTGTTCAAACATAAAGACAGCTGTTAACAACAAATTAAAACAAATTGGCACTGTTCTAATGTCTGAATCTGAATGCAGCGAACCGCTAAAAAAGAAGAGGAAGTTAAATCCAAAGACAGAAACAAAAATAAAAACAGAAACGACAAAAGCAACGGAAGAAACCACCGCTACTACAAAAGAAATGGTACAGTTCAAATGTGGTGATTTTAGCTTCAAGCTATCGGAGGACCTTCTAAACGCGTATTCGTCTTCTCTTTTTGCGTCTAAAGTGCATTTTGAGTCACTACAAGATAATCTAACAGAAACAACCGTTTTGGAGGAATGTAGGTTAGTACACGTACATACCCGCATAAAATTCGCTTTGCTAACGTGTTTAGCCAATCGAAATATCTTCCAATACTCTTGAAAATTATGAAACATGAAAAAATGGAAGGTATCGAAGATCCAACCAATTTATGGGTTGCAGCAGAATACTATGGCGTACCGATTGTTTGGAGAGACTTGCCTATACCTTATGGTACACGTGATATAATCTTAAAATTGCTGACAGGTTAAAGTAACTAAGTTGAGAATTGTTATTGTTACTGATGTACTCAAACAAGTACAAGACCTTTGGGAAAGACTACAAGACGAGCTTATTATTCTTGTATGTTTAATACTACAAATCAAAGCTAATTTGAACAGGCGAAGCAAGGTTTAGATTCGTTTTCTGTTGGTGGTATTAATAGTGATGCGAGACATCCAACAATATATTTAAAAACAGAGTTTGGTAGATCTGTTGTGGAACAGTATTTCGAACACTGTAGCCTGGTATGCTCACAACTGGTTTGTTAGTTACTAACCTCAACAAGCACTACAAGTATGTCAAAGATAAAGATGGTAAGGAGGAATTAGTAGTGTTTTGGACAGACACTGAGGTTGGTCCCGAACTTGTACAGGCTAAATGTATGTCTGCAATTGCAGGTCAATTCTGGAAGTTTGCAAACTTTAGTACGTTGTTTCTATCCATACTTTTGTTTTGTGATTGTTATTTAGCGGAAGAGTTGTGGGCTATATCACAACGTGCAAGATGGAAAAGCGTGTACTGTAACAGGACAATTTTGCTCAACAGATTTATTCAAGAAGCATCGCTAGCATCTTCACAATTTGTTATATTGTACCATTCGTCTGTAATAGATCCTCCAAAGGATATTTACCATGATTGTATTATAACTGATAAGTATGCACTTCAATTTTTGTTAAAATAACATACTTGCAGACCAGATGACGTGTGTTGTGTTAAAGTTCTACTGCACAATACAGTGCTTCGAAAAAAATTTGTTAGTGTTGTGCGTGGAATATTAGAAGTAGCAGTACGTTCCTTAGTTCTCACTTGAACTTCATTCTTTTTTGTATGGTGCATTTGTTAACAAATTGTAACAGAAACTGGTTGATGAACAGATATATAACGACGATACTTTTACAATCACGTTGCCAATGCCAAAAATTAGCAAATCAATGGTTGAAAAATATATGCCGCTGTATCTCACTCCATACAAGCAACTGCGAGCTCCAAATAGTTTAAATATGCTACCCAGACCTGTGCGTTAGTATAACTATGCAAACAAGGTATGAGGATACTTATTGTGCATAATATTGAGGTAATGAAAAATATAATAAGTGTGTTGGTTGTCGATGTGACATTCTAAATTCAACTCTTCCTTTTCATACTCTCAAAAGCTGCAAACATTTTTGTTGTACACTGTAAAAGTACCCATCAGCACCGCCCTGTACTCTTCAAAAACAAAAGTGTTGTAATAAAAACGTCCTCCAGGGATTTTCGTACGAAACATTTTCTGGACTTTCCCAATTAAGCCCAGCGTCATCTAGTAACGGCTGGCTCGTTCTTATATCATTTTCTTTTCTACGATACAAAAGAGTAATAATCTTTCAGAGTGATTTTTCCTGTAAGTTATTATTAATGAATGAAGATGTGGAACATTTCAAGCGTTTGGTTGGACTGAACAAGACTGTCAATATCGAAGGACACAATAGGCAACAACAACAACAATGGCGAGTAGCAATCAAAACATCCCCTCACCCTCCCTAAAATCCTTTTCTTTTTCTTGTAAAAATTATTTCTTTATTTTTCCTTCAAACACATTTGCAATTCACACGAGTGTTCTTAAATGTAGAATAAATCCGCTCGTGTGGCTACGCTAGAGCCACCAAAGACTGAGCGTCTTTCCTCCCAAGCGCGTCTCCCTTATATTGACAACGTTGTCCAATCTAACGCACAACAACTAATGAGCTGCAAGAGGCCTAAGACAACTTTAGTAGTCATTAATACGACTGAATTTAGCTGTGGGGACTTCAGTTTCGAACTCACATCAAAAGAGTTGCAGGCTAACCCGCATAGTCATTTTAGTTTAATCTATTCCACTGGACAAACTGAAATTGTTGAAACTGTGTACAATTACCACGCTAAACCTCTTCTCACTAACTAACGTAGTCACTCTAAACAACTCCCAACGATTGTAAAGCTCATGAAAAATGAGAAGGTGCAAGATTTTGAGTTGGATGGGACCGGCGGGTCTAAGTTACCTCTTCTACTGGCTCTAGTGTACTATTCTGTTTTCATTAATTGGAAAACAGCCAAAGTATCAGCGGAGGAAAAGATACGAATTTTGCTTGCTACAAAACACTACAGTGTAATACAAACGATTTGGAGTACAATTAAAAATGAACTGCAAAAAAGAGTACGTTTATTAGACTCCTTTTCAAGATACAAACAACATCTAGGCACGCGAAGGTTGGTTAGATTGTTCCATTCCAATTCCAGCGTCGGACGAAGAAAAATTCTTAGATGAAAGAGCAGTGCAGCAAATGTTTGTGTACTTTTTGGAATCTCATAGAATTGGTTTTGTACGTGTTCAAGCTTCTAAAACTCTACCTAATTGTTTATATAGAAAGCAAGCATAACCAAGGACGAGGCTGATTGCTTTATGTTGCATTTGAGTTGGGAAGAACCACCCAGTGATGCCATTGTGATAGACAACTACCCCAAGTTGAAGACTGGCACTTCTTGGCTTTTCGGTTCGATAGTACGCTATTGTAGAATCAATCAATGATTAATTATTTGTAAGACGAAAAGCTCTGGGCAACGGCTCATAGTGCTGGCTGGAAACAGCTTAAAGACCTAAAGGATGACATAAAAAAGAGCGGTATTGACTGTGCTGCAGCTGGCTATTCAACAATTGGAATAGAACTAGCGCTGGCAGAGGAATGTGTAGAGAATGACAGCATAATGATAACGACACAGGACGATGACAATCATATTTTCCTATGCAGTATTCGATTGTGTGTACTTCTGTTTGTTGGAAACTCACTTTTTCACAGGAATACGAAATCGTTCGTTCACGCTGCTGAATCTATTCACGTTAAGTATTTAGACAAATACTTTCAGGATGCTTTATCTACTGTAAGTACACAAACGCTAAATAGTGTTCTAACACATACCAGAAAGTTACATACTCAGAACCAACGAACACGTATAATTTATGGCTGCAGTTAGAGACCTTCAACAAACCTGAATTAGTGAAGCTAGCAAGTATATTTCAAGAAGATGACAATGACCTAGCTGCAGGCCAGTCTCTTCTCGGCTAGTATCATGATAGCTAAACAATTCTCCACTCATTCGTTTGTAACTAGCTAGTTGTTGTTACAAAATAAATGGCTTTTTTTTTTGTCAAGTGTACTTACGCGCACAGACTGGTCAACCGCTACACCCTGCCAGCAGAAAAATGTGGTACTTCGAGTCATGTTTCTTATTGTCATGGGTAGAACCCCAATTAGTCCACGATGTCTAAACCTCTAAAAAAGAAGAGAAAATTGAATCCAAAGGCTGAAACAACGGTAACAACAACAATAAGTGAAATACAATTTAAATGCGGTGATTTTGCCTTCTCGTTATCAGAAGCGCTTCTAGACGCGTATTCTTCATCTCTTTTTGCGTCTAAAGTACATTTTGAATCACTACAAGATAATTCTACAGCAACAACCGTTTTGGAGGAGTGTAGGTGCGTGAAATGAATGGCTTACAAGTGTTACCGCTTACTCCAAAAACAGTCATTCAAAGTATCTCCCGAAAATATTGAGTTTGATGAGAAAAGAAGAAATGACGCGTGTAGAAGATCCTGCAGGTTTATGGTTCGCAGCAGAATACTACGGAGTACCTATTGTTTGGAAAGATATAAATATGCCTTTTGGTACGCTTGTATCAAGGCTTAGTATTGCTGACAAACTACATAGCAAGCAAGCTACCGATTATAGTTGTCACAAATATACTTGAACGTGTACAGAAGCTTTGGGAATCTCTACAAGACGACCTTCGTAAAAGCGTAAGCTTACACGTGATTTACATATCAATAAAAAACTGTAGGCAGGACAAGGTCGGAATGAATACTACATATGTCGAGCAAAGAGTCATGCAGGAGGTCGTACAATTTATTTGAAGACAGAGCTGGGTAGAAAAGTATTGGAAAAGTACTTCCAGCAATGTAATCTGGTAATTCTATACAATTCTTTCAGTAACTTACCACCCACAAGTGCTATAAGTATGTGAATGATAAACATGGTAGAGATCACTTGACTGTGCGTTGGACAGACAAAGAGGTAGGTCCTGAGGTTGTAAAGACAAGATCTATACAAGTAATCAATGGTAAAAAATGGGCCTATGCTAGCCTCAGTACGCTTTGTCGCTTTTTCTTTCTACTATTACACTATTTCTACTACAATCACCACCTCTAAAGAACTATTATAGCAGAAGAACTATGGGCAAAATCACAGCAAAAACGATGGAGCCACATGCGCTATTGTGAAAAGCCGATATTTGAGGCGTATGTCAAGCAGGCATCAATAGGAGCCACGGAATTTGTTGTACTTTATCAATCAAGGGGCTCTCAAATCCCGGATGATCTTTACCACGATTATGCAATAAAAATATTGTATGTCTAGTTCTATTGAGCCATAGCTAACAAGGCGTAGTACAGACCAATGGACTAGTGCTGAGGTTGTTGTAAATGATTTACAAATGCGAAACAAGATAAATACTCTGTTGTGTACATTCTTGGAGACAGCAGTACGTTATTTTGTTTCACCTGACTTTGTTTATTAATGCTTTGTATGCAGACTGTTATCAAAGAAGAGGTATTTAGCGAATATACACTACGAATCACACTATCAATTCCACAAATTAGTGACGAATTTGTGGATTCTTACTTACCAATCTATCTTATACCGTATAACCAACAATAATAATAATAAACTCAAGCTAAAGGTATCGTTGGAATAGGCAATTATACCAAACGCAGTCACTTGCAAGTACTCCCACAACTTTCTTAAGCGATAATTTTAGTTGCCATGACGCTACACTGCTTAACAGTTGTTCAAGATGTCAACGTCAAATGTGATCTTTCACTGACAACAACCAATTTTAGGCTTGGTAACAGGGAAATGAACAAAAATGTTTCAAAACGCCAGGATAGGGTTTGTTATTTTTTTTTTGCCTAAAGCTCCAGGTTCGATTTATTATTTTTCCCTCACTTGCTGACAATCCATACGCATTGCGCTGCCCAAAATTTTTATTTCGCGCAGGCAGAAGGAAAAATCATTACAAGCACAGTTTTTCGCTTTTCTGTGCTTGCTGAGTTAAAGACGTACGTAGATTCTAAGCGTAGTCATGTAACAGCGAAAGGCTTGAAATGAGATTGCCAGTAAATTAGACAGAAAGGATACCAATTTAAAATATGCCCATCCTCATCACCGCGCGTAGGCCTTATCATAGCTGCAAAGAAACTTGCTAGCGAATGATACCCGCGAAAATATTACCTCAACATAGCGTTATGGCATGTTAGTACTTACACATACAGTGTAGTTGTTTAGTTTGTTACAAACCGCGTTAGCCCCCGCCCGCCAAATTATGCCAAAGGGCGTGGTAAGCCTTTATGTACGTACCTGTATTTAGACTAGCGTTTGGAACTGAGTCAGATTTCATGAAATCTGAGTCAGTTCTTTTCTTAAGTTCGAAAACTGTATGTGCAGGTGACGAAACTCACCTAGCGAAGGCAAAAATTGCAAAGTTATACTACATATCTTATAGTCTTTCCCAATTAAGAATACGTATGTTACAAACGTATGAAAAACAAAACAACAATCAAGCGTTGGCTTGAATACTAGGATGCCACTTTTTAGCTGATGTAAAATAGATGTTTGAGCGAATTCAGCCGTACAACTTGTTAAAGTCAATCTAGATTGATTGCACTTCATTTTTTAGCTATTGAACCCTGAACGCATCTAATGCGATCATCAAAGATATCAATGCAACCAAGGATTCGTGTAGGCCCTTTTGTTGTATTCAAATGTGGCAACAAACTGTACAAGCTCAGCGAAACAGAACTCAACGCACAGAATGAGAGCGAGTTTTATGGTGTTTTCAACACAACTACACCAAACTGTGAAGGGCAATACGTACTTTGCCATACCAGGTACAGATGCGATAGATAAGCTGATCGGATACTAACGTTAGCAAGCAGGCACTCTTTTCAGCTTCCGGTAATCTTTGCCTTGCTTAGAAACGAGAGATTAAATACATTGGATCAAACAAAAGTGTTGTTGGCCTTGGACAAGTACAACGTTGTGATTGATTGGGAGAGGGCAAAAATACCAATGAGTATGCATTTAAAATATCTTACAGTACCTAATAACCGTATCTAGAATCTAAGCAGGAGATACTCCTGTCACTTGGTCACCTGAACAAGCTAGTTAAAATCTGGGGAGCTATAAAAAACATTCCAAGAATTAACGTACATCAGCAAACTGCGAAGTAAATAACGCTCTAATAGGCCCGTGCTGGAGGCTTGAGTTGTACCATAGATATACCAATTCAACAAGAGACAAGACTTCTGTTTAATGAAGTTATAGCGGATTTGTTTGTAACATTTTTGCAATCTCAACGCTACGACTTTGTGCGTTTTTTACAGTCAACGAGTAACTAACTATACTTAGGCTGCAAATTTAACCTACCAAGCCAGTAACAATGTATTTAAATTGCATTTATGTTGGGATAAACCGTTAAGTACGCTATCCTTAGTAGCACACTATGAGCTAATTAAGAAGGGTGTTTCGTGGGCTTTTAATTCTCTACGTAAGTCCTTGCAGTCACTACGATCACAAATAAATACTGTTTTTAGAAGAGAAATTATGGGCTACAGCTGTAAGTTCGTGTTGGAATAAAATTTACGCTGTTGAACAAAGCATTGTTAAGAGTAGCTTTGAGTGCGCTAGCAAGGGATATCCGTTTGTTGGAGTCATGATTGTGTACAACGAAAAAGCTGATAACGCTGATGGATTAGTTGAATTAACTAGAGATGATGCGTGTCAACGATATTTGCACGTGATACGAGTGTATGTCATCTGATTTATCTAACCAACCAAACTCACTTTTTTTTTTAGAAAAACAGCAGCGTTTGTTGCTTCTCGAGCATCAATGCATGCGCAGCACTTGAAGAAGTACTATGCCAAACAATTAGGGGCTGTACGTGTACTACAAATTTGCTCGTGACTGACAATTTCTTACAGAAGGTGACAATTGAAGCAGACACTCCAATTGGGTTGAAGTATACTATGTGGCTGAGGTTCGGAGGTATCGAGAAGGATTCCTTACCAGAGATGGCCGATCCGTTGTTCCAAAAAGGTGATGGAATTGACTTGTCGGCAGGCAAGAATCTCTGGAGCCCTTGAATTTGTAAGAATTTCAGATTATCACGCAGTTGCGTTAATAAAAGTTGCATTTAGTCATCAATTAGATTCTGTCAGTTTTGATGCGACTTAATAAGTCAAATAAACTCGCTAAGGCGCTCAATAGCGGTTACAATATGTCTGAACCTCCATCAAAGAAGAGGAAACTGAACACAACTACAGAAACTACAGTTCCAGTCATAGAAACATCTGTACAGTTTAAATGCGGTGATTTTAGCTTCACACTTTCGGAGGAGCTTCTAAATGCTCATTCATCATCGCTTTTCGCGTCTAAAGTACATTTTGAATCACTACGAGATAATTCAACGGCTACAACCGTGCTGGAGGAATGTAGGTATGTCTACGCTCCTATAGTGTTAACCAACGTATTAACGAAACAAAACAGCCATTCAAAGTATCTCCCGAAAATCTTGAGTTTGATGAGAAAAGAAGAAATCACGAGTATCGAAGATCCTACTGGTTTGTGGTTTGCAGCGGAATACTATGGTGTACCCATTGTTTGGAAAGATTTAAATATGCCTTATGGTAATCTGCAATTGTTTAATTTCTTCTGACATTGTGCAGCAAATAAGCTACCAATATTAGTGGTTAGTTTCATTCTTGATTGTGTGCGGAGGCAGTGGGAAGACCTACAGAGTTCGTTGCGTGACCAGGTAAGATGCCTTGGAACAGCAACAAATAAAACATACTTAGGCTGTAGAAGGGCTCCAAAGAGCTTTCGTTTGTGGCGTAAAAAAAGATGCAAGAGGCACAACAATATATATGAAGACAGAGTTGGGTAGAACTATATTAGAAAAGTACTTTGAGCAGTGTAGCTTGGTAAAATGTAAAAGAAGCGTTTCATAAACTAACTAGTTGCACAAGCACTATAAATACACAAAAGATACAACTGACAGGGATGAGCTCACGGTTTTTTGGACAGACAATGAAGTTGGACCTGAAGTTGTAAAGCGGAGGTGTATTGATGCAATTTCCGGGAATTACTGGGAGTATGCGAGTTTGAGTACGCTTTATTTATTGATTTACACTGCTTGAATATATAGCCTCCTGATACCTGTTTTAGCTGAAGAGTTATGGGCAAAATCTCAAAAAAGCAGATGGTACATCTTATACAGTAGTAGAGATCGTATACGGAAAGCGTATTTGGAACAAGCAATGGTAGGATCACTACAATTTGTTGTACTATATTACTCTAGGGGTGTAGACATTCCGAAAGATCTATATTATGATTATGCAATAACTTCTTTGTACGTGTTGGGAGTTTGACTTAAAACTAATAGGATGTAGCAAAACGCAAGTTGCCAACGTTGAGACCCTATCAAACAATGAACACATGCGCAAAAAATTTGGTAGTTTATTATGTTTATTCCTTGAAACAGCAGTACGTTTTTTTGTTCTGGTGATAAGCGTACTAATATGTAATCAGAACTTTATTGAAGATGAGATAGTGAGTGAACATATCATAAAAATTACATTATCTATGCCACAAATCAGTGACACTTTTGTTGATAATTACTTACAAATATATCTAACACCGTATGTTCGCATACGACCACATATGTACTAGTAAATTTCGTTGTATAGCCCTGACATTTATTATTCACAACCCATGTAATGAGCAGCAAAAGTGTTTAAAGTAGTAATCTTCTTGCCACGTTTGTACATTATTTTTTTACTTTCATATTTGTGCGAGTTGAGCGAAAGCCTTTTCTAGCCGGTTGTTTTGTTGATTTGTGTTGGATCAAATGGGGTAAGATAGATTGGCAACAAAGCGTCAAGCATAGCTTCTTCAATCTTTGGAATCGTTAACACAACTATAAATGTGTCTTCACTGTAAACTCTTTCTTCCACAAATGTCTAAAACATATCCTTAATTTGACGTCTATGACGTGGTTAAAAGCGTACTGCTATTTCCAAAAATGTGCACAACAAACTGATAAGCTTCCTTCGCATCTCTTTATCATTTACAAGAGCCTTCACAGAATATATATCAGTTGGACTATTCCAAGAATTAGTTTCAATCAGCTGAACTTAATCAAAACTCACTTTGTTTCTATTAGATAATGATACGATATGTTTGTTGGATATACCGCTTTATTGTTATGACACAGCACAACAAAAGTTTCTGCTCCTATTGATCCTCTATGGATATATGCTGTGCGCATAACACCTCTTTTTTTAAATAAGTCATGCCATCTTTTATTCTGTGTTTTAGCCCATAATTGTTCAGCTAAGCAGGCAAGAAATAAATGGAAGGCAATAGGATTAGGTAGTAAACTTACTCAGGTTTGCGTATGTCCATTCAATGCCTGCAATTGCTTGCATACATCTGTTCTTCACAACTTCAGGACCAACTTCGTCATCTCCCCAAACTACTATCAACTGAGTTACGCCTATATCACTTCGTATATATTTATGATGCTTTGTTCATATGTTAGTATCAATTAAATACATTGCATCATACCAAGTTACATTGTTTAAAGTACTTTGCCAAAGCTGCCCTCCCTATGCGTGTTGTTATGTACTGTTTGTTTATTTCGTCGCCAACAATTTGTGAAATGCCACCCTCATCCGCCTATTACAACTTATTATTGGTGGTTGCATATACTAGCGTGCTTTAATTTGAAGGTAAACTTGTAAGTATTCCCAAAGCTCTTGTACTTGCTCATATATATTTGCAACAGTGACTAACTTCAACTTTTTTGCTGCACATACATTACTAATTGAACAAGATGTTTTCACGTGCCAAAAGGCATATTGATGTCTTTCCAAACAATGGGTATGCCATAGTATTCTGCTGCGAACCACACAGTGGAAGGATCTTCTATATCCTCTATCTTTTCGTTTTTCATCAATTTCACAATTGTCGATAGACACTTAGAATGGCTAAACCTTAATTAGTTACATAATGGATAATGATTTTGAGCCTTGGCGTGCCTACACTCTTCCAAAAGCGTTATTTGTGCTGAATTATCTTGTAATGATTCAAAATGCACTTTAGACGCAAAAAGAGATGATGAATACGTGTTGAGTAGCTCCTCTGACAGTGTGAAGCTAAAATCACCACATTTGAACTGTACTGATGTTTTTACAGTTTCTACGGCCAAATCTAACGTTTGAGAAGCTAGTACTGTGTTTACAGGCGCTTCTGTGATGTGCATCAATTTTCTCTTCTTTTGTTGTTCACACATGTTTAAACCGGTATTCTAGTTAAGCGGTGTAATAAACAATCAATCTACCAAATACTGAATGCAAAGTAAACACACTTTTGTGGTTGTAAACTGAACCACTCAACAATGGGAATATCAGTGTCTAATGCTTTATTTCGTACTTGATAAAAAATAGTATACGACACAAATTGACCTAGAAGTACAGTTTATTAATGAAGCATAGTCGATTATCTTGGTTGAAGTATTTCATGTATTCGCGTTGGATCAAATGGAGTAAGAAAGATTGGTAAAAAGTCATCAAGCATGGCGTCATCAACTTTTGGAATTGTTAATGCAAGTATGAACGTGTTTTTATTGTAAATTCTTTCTTCCACAAAAGTCTTTTTAATCGTTAATCATATAAATGATGAACCAACGTACTGCTACTTCCAAGAAGGTGCACAATATTCTTATAAGTTTTTTCCTCATCTGTTTATCTTTTAGCAGAGCCTGCACTGAATAAGCCTCCGCTGGACTACATCATAAGTTAGTTAATAACACTGAACTTATCAAAGGTTGTATACAACATACTGCCGCTTAATCATGAAGTGATAAGGAATGTTTGTAGGATTTTCTGTTAGCATATCATGACACATCACAATAAACAATTCTGCACCTATTGAGCTTTGGTGGATATATGCAGTCCGTAACTCCTTTCTTTGTTTAAATACATCATTCCATCGCTTATACTGTGATTTAGCCCATAACAGTTCTGCTAAGCAACGCATTAGACTGCCGAATGTGCACCTGAAAACATACTTAAGTTTGCATACTCCCATTCTATCCCTGCGATAGCATGAAGACACCGCTTTTGTACAACTTCAAGTCCAACTTCTTCATCTGTCCACAATACTTTTATTTGGTTTAGACCAGTGTCATTTTGTGTATATGTGTAATGCTAATGTACCATAGTTAGTACCAACAGTAAGTGTTAACATCTTACCAAGTTACATTGTTTAAAGTACTTTGCCAATGCTGCTCTGCCTAAGCGTGTTGTTATATACTGTTCATTTGTTTCATCACCAACAATCTCTGAGTTATCACCATTACTCGCCTATTGTAACTTAGAGACATTAGATGCTATGAATGACTAACATTCATTTTTAGGTAACCTTGAAGGTATTCCCAAAACTCTCTAACTTTTTCAAGAATATTTGTCACAGCAAGAATCTTCAACTTACTACCTATGTACAGTATCAGCAATTAAAGAAGTGTACACTAGTGTTCACGTGCCAAAAGGCATATTGATATCTTTCCAAACAATAGGTACACCATAGTATTCAGCTGCAAACCACAAATTTGACGCATCTTCAATACTCTTCATTTCTTCTTTTTTCATCAAACGCAAGATTGTCGGGAGGAACTTTGAGTGGCTAACGGTTAAAATAGTAAGTATGTCGCAGTGATGAATATATCGGTTGACGTGCCTACAATCCTCCAGGACAGTTGTTTTTGTAGAAGTATCGCGCAGTGATTCAAAATGTACTTTAGAAGCAAAAAGAGATGATGAATACGCGTTGAGTAGCTCTTTCGATAGTGCAAAGCTAAAATCACCACATTTAAACAGAATTGACGTTTCTATTGATGATACGCTTGTTTCTTTCCCTGGTGCTGTTTCATTCGTTGCTAGAGGTGCTTGCCTTGCTTCTATAGAGTTTGTCGTATTTACATTCGTTACCGAAGTTTCAGTGCTTGGATTTAACTTCTTCTTCTTCTTTGGAGGCTCTGACATTGTAGTGTAGTACACCAGTGTAATTCAGAATACAATTGACTTTATTTAGTAAATGATACGCAGATTTTGTACTTCTATTTTTTTATTCGACTATCTTGGGAAAGGGCTTACAATATTATTGAACACTTTGCGTCGCAAGTACTGCTTAGTAAAGAATCAATTTTGACCACGCTTTGGTTCTGGAACTTCATCAAGAACGATAACTCCCTCTTGGGCTTTCAATATTATAGACGTTAAAGGCTTCACAAGTTCGCCAACATCAAGCGTCACAACTAATACTTCAGTGTCGCCAAACTTATAACCCGATAAAGTCTTGGCTGTGTTAGCTATTGTATATTTATACGTAACGAGACCTACCGTTTCCAAAATGGATGAAAGACGTGTTAGTACATTCCATGCGTGAATGTTGTCTTTTACACGCTTTGGTGACGTGAATAAGGTGTGGTTCCTAAATAAACATATAAGGTGGCTGTTGCTGCACCACGTGCGTACAAATATACTACGAAGTCTACATTGGAAAGAACTACATCTTGATAAGAGCCAGGACATGCCAATGCCACTCTAAAATGGTCTTGGTTTCGCAAGACTTGAGTGTTGTAGCTTTGAATAATCTCTTTGTCATGTTGCTTTACCACTGTCCACTGCGAATGCACAGTTGTTGCCCACAACCTTTCAGCTACAACAATGTCAATATCACACTGCGCGTTCCTTTGTACCTATACTAGCAAAGTGAATCCATTTCACTCCGTCAATAATAAGCTGATACGATTTTTCTAGCATTGTGGTATCAACATTCTGCCAACTAAATCTCAACAATTTAGAGTATCCATGTCCAACTGATGATAGTGCCTATAGAGTAAGTTAGTTAGGTTTTTATACCATTTTGTACCAGTTTGTACTTGGGTGTGTCTAGATAAGTGTGCAAGGCGGTTATTAATTCAGGTGAGAATAAAAACTCATTGTCATCTTCCAACACCATCTCGTAGCTAAAAGTACCAGAGCCCGCCTATTCACATTTGACAGTTAGTAACCATACAACGTATTTTTAATCAACGTACTTCCTTTACTAATAATGGAGTTTGTTCTTTCATGAGTGTTTGTAGTTCCAACACTTTTCTGGGTGCTGTGAACTCCTCTTTGTGTTTGGCTGGAGTACAGTTAGGCGGAAGTTGTTTCAAACATTACGCACGAGCTGGTATAGGTATAATACGGTAGAAATCCAAACCTCTGCTCAAGCGTTGCGTTGTTGCAATGTTGATGTTGAAATTGTTCATTACAAACAGAACTGTCTCAAGCACATCGCTGAACCTGTTAATTCAGGAGTGAGAAATACCGTAAAAGCAACAACTGTTAAGGAACGAAATGGCGTTTCCGACATTCATGTTTTTATCAAATCAAAATTGTCAATCACGCACTCATTTTGTTCGAGAATAACGTCCCCGAGCATATATCCAGTGTTTTGTTCGCGGTAGGCACTAGCAAACTTTGAATCATCGAACTTAAACAAAATTGCTTGAGATAACGTGAATCTATAGTGGCCTTCTATAAATTGTATACTTTGGTTTGCCCAGGTTGGATTAGGTATTGCTATGTCATGGCTTAAAAGAGTTAGACCTGCGGTAATTGCAATTCGAGTAGAACCTGTATAATTCTGTGTCCAACGACAAAAACGGTGATAAGTTTGCGTGTGCTTCTAGTTGTTCAAACGTTGTCAGTTCTTGAGCATACTGAAGGCTTGGCGTAGTATTAAGCAATGATGATGTGAGGTGGGAAATGTCTTCCTGGTATAACCGTTTATCTTCATCTTTTGCGGTTCCAGGTGGTGTGTAGTACGGGAGAAGCAACGCGCTGTCTAAGCTAGCTATAAAAGCTAAATCTTCTACTCACATTATTAAACGCTATATCTTATTAATTAACTTACCATTGAGGTATTCTGGCGTCAATCTTTGACGCTTAGCCGCACTCATTGCGAACGTGTGAATTAGCTTGAAAACTAACTTTACAGTTTTTCAATCAACGTTTATAAGAGCGCAGGTGGATGTTTCAACGATGGTTTGGCATTACACCTTTCTCTAAGCTAGCAAACTAGAAACCTATCGTTTACGTGGCAAGTTTAATACTGTACTGAAAAATTGAAAAAAAATAGCACTTCTAGACGTCGCATACCTAAAAAAGGAAATGTTTGAACCAACGTTAAACAGTATCACATCGTGATAGTATCTACACACGATAGCTTTTGAGAGTAGCTGGTGCTATTACGAACGTTTTCCGACCTTACTCAATTCAAATATTTTGGTTTGGGCGAAGGTTTTGTTCAAACTCCGCAATGAGTTAATTGTGTCCCTGTTGCAATATTATTCTAGCTCTAGCTGTTTTTCTCCAAGCTGTATATGAATAATTTGTTATGCTCAAGAGCAACAGTATGTCGGTAAACTGCAATTTCATGATATTTGACATATTAAAATGTGAACCTGTCAAATATTGTTCAGTGAACACGTTTTGTCCGCTACTCAATGAACTACTTGGTGGCGTCCGTATTACAGCTGTTCGCTTAAATAGCGTAAGGAATGGTATGCATAATATTTGTTGCCTACTATTAGGCTTGTTACTTTTTTTGTACAGCCAATTTTTTTCTACTAGAACGCTTGTTAATAGTACAATTCCAACTTGTGCTAGCTAGGCTGCTGTGGTCTCTGAAAATGGTACTCAGTATTTTTAAGTCATTTTATTATTTTACAAACTCAAAAAGTTTCTGGAGGTCGGTCTCTATCATATGGGGTTAGGTACAGTGGCAGAAAATTATCTAGCACGGAACTCTCAACTTTTGGTATTGACAATGTTATTGTGTACATTTTATCACTGTGTACCTTATCTTCTATGAAAGTCTAGTGACAAATTAATAAATCAACAGGAGGTAAAGTAAAACCAACGTACTGCTACTTCCAAAAAAGTGCACAATAGACTGATAATTTTTTTCCGGATGTGTGCATAGCGTACAATAGTTGCGATACAGGTAATACTGCTTAAACTACAACAAATCAATAGATCAAAAGGCAAATAGCATACTTAGGTTCCATCTTGTAATCGTAGGGAATGTTTATCTGATCCTTCATATTGTGATATAGAAAAGTAAATTGTACTGCTCCTGTTGATGCATGTTGGATATAGGCGTTACGTATAGCTGTCTTATTGCAATATAATTCGTTCCACTGTGAAAATTGTGCTCTTGCCCATAGCTCTTCAGCTAAAGAGTACATAAGACAAGAAAAAAACAAACTTAAGTACAATGACCTACTCAAGTTTGGATACTCCCATTTGTGAC
>JALMLS010000442.1:0-29622 GCA_038496445.1 Trichosphaerium sp. ATCC 40318 | reverse complement strand
AACAAGTTAAAACACTCCAAAGCAGTAAAGTCTAAAGCATTCGAACACAAGAAGTATAGAAGAAGATATCAAAAACTTTCAATTTTGTACCTTTTGCTGCTACAAAGATACGAGCTACTGCTTCAATGTATAACGGTATTCGGAAATTATACTTTGACACATCCTTACGGAAGTCTGACATGTGTTTTATAAGAAGCTGTAGCAACCCTACGCTTTTGATTCTTTCAGTGGAACGAGACAAGCTACCAATATTACCACAGAGGCACCAAAAGATGCTACCTATCAAACATTGTTCAACTATCAGCTGTATGACTGTTAAGTAACACACCTGCTTCTCTGTTTGCCTCAAAGGCAATACAGTGCGTTATAGCGCCATAAAAGCCTTCAATATCAGAATATGTTTTAGCACTGGTAGATACCAGCATCTCAACAAGATAAATTCGTTTGTCATTATCAGTAGGATTTGTACATCTCATCAAGCAACTAGCAATGACATCCAACAACATTGGTTTACGCGGGACAAATTTGTAGAGACGCTAATAGGAACTGTTAAGTCCACAGGCATTCAAAGTAAATGGAATTACCATTTTTGTTGGAAAGATAGTCTTCAGATCAAAGTTTTCATCATAGAAACTGTTACAGTTACTCTCGTTCTAGAAGAGTTATTTTACGTATGAAGGTGTTTGATCATGTAGTGACATACACCAACAACTTGATCAAATATTGACTGTTCTTCTTTATGACGTTCTTTGTATTTTGTCAACCAAAACCTATGTTCAATGAATGCCTGAAGCATTAAATAATATCTCAAGCGCACGTGTTTGAGCCATCTGGAAATTGCGCCAATAGCTCTGCACTGCTCAAGTGCCAATTGTTGGCGTATAGATAACGACAAAAGGGAGCTAACTGAGAAGAACAGACGGCACTGATCCTAAAAATTGTATTGGTAAAGATATCGTTGATGTCTTTCAAACAGTCGCATTGCGTACTCCGTACAAGTGCTTGAAATGTTCAGAAACGACTTCATATCATCCACATTTCTTATTATAAGCACAATAAGTTCATTAGGTAGCTCATACATGAGATACGAGGAATCCCACGAATTTTTGGAAGCTGTATTCTTTGCCACGCTCATAACGTTCCTTGTGCAGTTAGAATACCTTCTTCTTATTTCTAGGATGTCTTGGTACGTCTGAAATAGCTCTGATAGACACTAGAGTTTATTTGGCACGAGAAAACGTTGTGGTCAATATTAGGTCCTTTCAATTCAGTAAACCTTTAACTGCCTTAAGCAACGGTGTCAAACCGGTGAACAAATAGCCGCAATGAGGTACCATGTTTATTACTTACACTTACTCACCGCTATCGACACTAGCGGGATGATTCCACCTGAACTGTGGACAATTATCGCTTCATTCCTTCCTATACCATGCCTATTAAACTCTTTTGGCGTATCGTCACAGTATTTCAGACATATATCGCTTCAAAACGTCATATGGAGGGAAAAAACTTTAAATCGACTTGATTCGAATTACTTACCTACACAAGCAATACATAACATGTCTTGGTTACAAATATATAAGTATTTATTTTATGTACGATGGGATAAGAACAAATGCGGCAAGAAAGTACCTCAATGATTATCTATCGGCTTATACTTTTGTTCTTTTTTAGAGGCGTCATCATTACTGAAAATGGGACTTTTGTGAGTATGCCAAGAAGCGATACAATCACTCTCTCGAACAGGCCTTTCACTGGGTTTGAGAGGTTCTACTGGGAGGTGGAAACGTTTCAATCTTACACAGGAACATCAATTTTAGCAAAAAGACTCGGTACGTTTGTGCACGTGATTTTGTTGTTTTAATGTTTGTTCGTAGGGAAATGGACATTTCGACTAGGGGTTGCTGATGCAAGTTGTTTAAATAATCTTGACGAGGACTTGTGGTATGTCGTGTCAATTTATTACGATCACGTGACAAACCTAAAGTCGGAAGCCCAAAAAAAAACACGTGCTTTGAAGCTTTTTACTAGTCGCATTATCGTTGATGTACATATACTCATGTTTAAGAAATAGGGAGCAAGGATGGGCTGTTAATGCAATGGGTAGTGTTCATTGTAAAGGAACACATATTGGTCATGTTCAAGGATACAATACAACAGATAAGAGAGTTGGTCTACTACTTGATATGAAACAGCGTACAGTTAGTTATTTTATAGATGGCGTCTACATTGGCATTGTATTCAAAAACTTACCAGGTAACGGACTCAAACTTTAAAATTTCCGTAGTCATAGTTGGCACTATTGTCTTCAGTGAAGTTGCTAAACAACAACGTGAATAACTTGACTTGCATTGCACAAAGCGATTTGTTTTTAAGTCTTATTTTTTCTCATAGATAGTGTTTATTTGGCTGTTAGTAATGGGATAGGCAGAGGTTGTGTTAAAACATACTTTGGATTACCAATTCCAAAAGTCTGTAAAAAGTAATATTTGTAAATAAACGAGATTCGACGTGTTGCTTGCAAGTCACTTTTCGACTGTAATGCGCACAACTATTCAAATTATACTTTATGAACGAAACACTTTATTAAATTAATTGTTTCATCACGTGCTTTATGCAACGGCATAAAGCATTGTCTGTTCTAAAGCTTGTACTTTTTCGAACTCATCTCCGTCACAAGCACAAATTCCGTACTAGAAGATTTCGTAGGTATCTCAGGAGATCTAACATGCCCACTACCTTTAATGATAGGTACCACAAGCCTAAGTATTTTGTTTGACGAGCATCTTTCAACATGTTCCTACGAAACTAAGAATCTGGTGGCTTAATCACCAAAAACTTCCTTTTTGGATAACAAATGCATGTCTTCTCTTACATCATGTCCAATTAAGTGCCATTATTTAGTGGGAAATGGTAAATAAACTCAGGGAAAATGGCAACAAACATTTCCCAATGAATTTGTGGACGACTACTGTCAGTCTTTTTTGCTCAATTTGGCACATGATTCAGATGTCAGTTGGTTTTTGGTTCATTTCTGATGATTTCGATTGGTATCTCCTCGTCATTCAGTGACAAGTCACCACTGAAAGCTAAAGATTGACTGCATACACTTGGAAGAGTATGACAAGGGCTTGGTCCTACAGAAAATGGAAGGCTAAGTTCAGTTTGTTCATTTGCTCTTGAAAAAGCATCAAACATTGATAAAGTGTTTATAGAACTGGTGTCAGGAGCATCCTTCAAAAAAAACGAAGTTAGTTTAAGGTTAAAAAATAAATCAGAAAATCAGGAGGTAATGTGGTAAGACTTGTGTATTTTCAAAGCGTAAATTGACATTAAAAAAAAACACGTGTTATTTCAAATGTACTTTCCCGTGTTTAAAACGTTGGTATGCGATCATTGAATTACTGGGTACCTTGTGTGTTTCGTTATTAATAACTTCAAATTCTTTACAATCTACTACGAAATCTTCTGGTTGCAAAGCAATCCCGTGATCATTTACAGAACAAGTTGTTAAGGAATCAAAATCTGTTACATCCTCATCTAGACTCTTATCCATACTACTTTTAGATGCACTAGTAGATCCAATACTATGAACACGTTCAATAGAAGGTTCTTCATCATGAGCAGAAATAGTCAGTTTTCCATAGGCCTCAGCAACTGTATCAAAAGCGCTTTCTACTATTTGTTTTATAGCGACTCTAAATCCGCGATGTGTTCTCATCGTCTTTTTCTCGTAACTCCTTCTGGTGTCTATAGAAACTACCTTGGATGTATTACGATAGAATTTAGGATCCTATAGGCGTTAAAAAGGTCGAGGGTTGAAGGAAAAGACATGCCTCTATTCCGCTCTTTGATACTTTTTTTAGGCCGAAATCAATTGTTTTTGTTTCATCAAACACTGAAGGTAACTCAACAATTTTACCATCTTTACACCATCCAACTACCTTTATCCTCCCAGCAGCTAAATATATACAAGAAATATTAGGTATACGTTGTGCAGGTGTATCAACAAGTGGATTCCAAAAGTAAACATCTCCTGATCTTGTTAACATGTATACAATCCATACACCAAAACAAACATTGATAACATCATCAGGAGGATCAATAACAGATACATGAGAAGAACCAACATACACGTGACCATCATGACGAACATGTGCTCCACAACATAGTAAGAAGATATCACCAGGTGTAACCCATTCAATCTCTATAGGTTCAGCTGAATGAAATTCATCAAGTCTTCTTGTACTATCTCCCCAATAGAATAACTCACCTCTCATTGATAAAGCAGATGCTGTTCTTAGGTGACATTCTATTGATGTTATAATTGGTAATCCGAAAACCTTCTGAAAGTAGTATTTAGGCGGTAAGTAACCGCCTGTTTGATAAACATCTCCGTTTTTGTCCAACGCTATCACTAGATCGAAGCCAGCTTTAATTGCAACAAAGAAAAGCTTAGATTCAACTATTTTAGCGTCGTATGGAGTCTTTCCAACGTAAATTGTTCCCTCTTTTGTTAATAGTATGTAATCACTTCTCCCAGCACTTCCACGTACGCCAGCTACTGAAATAACGGGTGGTACGCCTTCGATTGGTACAGCTTTTTTTAAACGATCGAGAGTATTTAAATAATATGCTGTGGTGCCTATTAGTAGCGTATGGAAGTCACCACAAACAGCTAGATGCGAAATATTCCTTTGTATCGTATTTTCGCCTAAAACGGTTCTCGTTTCTCCTACTTGGTGCCTCTCCTTAGCCATGTAACTCTATTGATGTTAACAACACTACTAAGCCCAAGCACGACTTTTCACCGAAAATAGAGCCATGTTTGACTGAAACAATGTGGTAAAAAAAGGACACGCTTACAAAAATAGCAATAATATCAGAACAGCATTAAAGTCACGTGATTTCTTATTTTAAAAGTAGGTATTACGTATCAGGTCTTTACCCGGGTACATAAAAATCACCATTCTGCTGGCGAGACAGGTGACTATGTATTTAGAACACAATACAATATTCTGCCAACACGAGACAAGACTAACAAAATAAAGTCAGACACGATCGATCTTTCAATGGCGAGTAGCGAACAATCCCTTTTCTTTTTTGCAGGTGACCTTTTTCTTTTAACAGCATTGCATCACGCGAGTTGTTAAAATGTAGAATAAATCCGCTTGTGTGGCTACACCATAACCAACAAACCCAGAGCGTCTTTTATTGCATTGTCAATGTCAATCCAATCTAACATCTGCTACAAATTCAATGTGTCTCTTGATGGAATTGAGTTTACAGCCATATTTGCATAAGAAGGGTTTTTGTTCAGAAATATCAGATTGGCAAAAACGAGTGCACACTACTTTCATAAATTTAAAACCCTTCGCGTCACGGCATTAATACTTTAGCAAGAAAACGTTGTCCAGTAGATGCAAAACGTTAAATTATTGTTAACTAGAAAAAAGTATAAACTTTTCTGGCCAGTTAAGTAACTTTTGTTAAACAAGTATCCAGCAACCACCACTGTTTTATTAAGTCACACCACAACTTCATTATTCATTGCGACCAAATAATGTTTGCTTTTTGTGTTTCCAAATCAAGGGTAACATGTGCGTGTTCAAAAGACCTAAAAGAAAAAAAAAAGAATAAGTATTAGCACGTGGAGTTGAAAAAAGTTATGCCTGTTGTATGTGTAGTTATTCTTAGTTGCATCTCCAAGAGGTTTACCAAGTTTCTTAGAATATTGTGGCCACCATATATCCCAGTCATTATCAAGGTACCAACTACAAAAGAAATTAAAAAAAAACCCAACAAAGTACAACAAAACAACAAAAAAAAGTCTGCTCGGACGCTACAGCAACGCATACCCTTTGGAAAATCCAAAGTATGTGTATTCACTTGCACCTATTAAAAAGGCAGCTAAAGGAAGCTCTATATTATTCATATCTTTGAGATGGCTTCTATAGTAATGAACTTCTATCACCAAGTCATTACAATCCTGTTAAAAAAGCCGTTAAAACAAAAAATCACGTGATTTTTAGGAGATTGACAAACCTTGAATTCCTGTAATAACGCAATATCATCTGCACATGTTGTAGCAGTTTTATTCTCGCCTAGGATGTATGTGATCAAGTGATTACACTAACAAAGTACCTGTGAGGTCTCTACAAAAGAACTCAAACTGAGCAGCGCTTACACCAGGCATTGGACATTGAGAAGCAGAGCAACCTGATTTTCCCAAACAATTATCTATAAACAAACCCTAAAATAGCATTACTACTAAGGAACAAGAAAATAATGCGTACCTCGCTGCCAAGCGCTTTTTGAGTGCCAACAAGAGTATCGAAGAAACCTTACACAAATAAGCTTGGTACTTCTTTTTGTAGTTTCAAAAAGTACCTTCAACGTATGCTGTAGCTGTTTTAGGATCGAGGCTTTCAAGATCCACCCCACCATGACAACCTCTATCTCCAAAAGCGCTGCAAATTGTTATTCAGAATCATAGCAACAATGACATATGAACGTTTCGGTTGGAAACAAAAAACCATGATTGCGTACCCGTTGATGTTACCAGTCTTCGTAGCGTTCACAATCTCTGAAGTCCAAAAATCTCTTACTACTTTTTGGCTGAAGTCAAAGACAAGGATTTTGTCATGGTCTGGGAAGCTAGAATCGCCGCTAACAGACTATTAGTATCAACATGGTTAGCGCCACTCTTCACGAAAGTGACTACATAGTAAATGTAAAAATGTTGAACAAAACAGCCGACAACACGTGAGTTGACGAAGTGCAAAACTGATAAAACCGATAGGTTCACGTGCTGTAAGTAAATAGTTTTGCCGTATTTATCTTTAAGCCACCAATCAGGGTTCTTTAACATTATTTTATGCGCATTGTAGAAAGCCCAGTCCAACACAAGGTTGTAGTAGAATATTACATAAGCTTTTGGGTTAGCTTCTTTAACTTGTGCAGCAGCCTTTTCTATTTCGACCTCAGCTGGGTTACCAGTCTCAATACCTTGTCATAGAGTTAATCAAATCATTGGGCGTCATAGAGGTCGAGTACAGTTATAAAAATGTACCTTGGCCTTTCTCAATGGTGACAATAGGGTATCGCGCTAAATACTCGACTTGGCTTTTATTAAACGCTCCCGAGCATTGACACATGTGTACAAACACAGGAGGTGTATCCCAAGAAAATTCAGGCATAGCTATAACGGATAAAAATCCTAATAAAGCGAATAAAAGTATCTGGCGCATATCACGTGCGTATAGAGTAATAGTTTGTTTTTTAGGTTCTGGCTTAATTACCAAATCCATTTAAGGCCTAATCCCCGTATTTATCTGAATTTTACTAGGGTTAGGGTTTCGTAGGTCGCCGAATTAGCTTTAAAGTGCTCGGAAACAGTAGATACAATGTATTTATTGGGTTTGAGAACATGTTTTCTGTTTGTATAGGTACAAAGTTTCGTTGACACATGACGCGTAATGTGGTAGACTTATTTAGTTCTGCGATTGCGCAAACGCTACGTTAAAAATCAGTTTAACATTCACAAACGAAAAAAAAACGGAAAACGGTTTTTTTCGAATTTTCCGATGAAATTTTTATCGAAAAAAACGAAAAAATAGAAAAAGTACGAAAAAGTACGAAAAAAGACAATTTATTTACAATTGTTTTTTTTGTACTTACAGGGCGTAGGATTACCTCTCCTGCACGTTGAAGGCGTATTACCGTAGGATTACATCTGTTGAAGGCGCAATTCCCAAAAAAAACCTAAAACAAATTAGTATGGCGTACAACGGCGTATGATACCTCATCTACGCCAAAGGGCTTAGGATTACCTCTCCTGAGTCAAGGTGGATCACGCGACCAAAAAAAAACCTAAAACCAATTAGTATGGCGTATAATGGCGTACAACGGCGTATGATACCTCATCTACGCCAAAGAGCTTAGGATTACCTCTCCTGAGTCAAGGCGGATCATGCGACCAAAAAAAACCCTAAAACAAATTAGTATGGCGTATAACGGCGTACAACGGCGTATGATACCTCATCTACGCCAAAGGGCTTAGGATTACCTCTCTTGAGTCAAGGCGAATCGTGCAACCAAAAAAAAACCTAAAACCAATTAATATGGCGTATAACGGCATATGATACATCGTCTACGCCAAAAGGCTTAGGATTACCTCTCCTGAGTCAAGGCGAATCGCGTGGCCAAAAAACCAATTAATATAACGTACACTACAACATAGGATTACCTCTCCTGTGTGTGAAGGCGTATCGGCGTAGGATTACCTCTGTGTTGAAGGCACAATTCCCAAAAAACCCTAAAACCAATTAATAATGTACTACGGCGTAGGATTACCTCTCCTGCGCCAAATAACATACAAAAACCTAAAATAAATTAAATGATATGGCATGTAAGTATAGCTATGCGGCGTTGGTTTAACACTCCACCGCCGCATAAGTTTTAGCATGGAAAGAAAAAAACTTATTCACTTGAACTTAAGCGCTTAAGTTTATTTTTTTACGTCAGGTACAACTTTTGCTTTGCTTTTTCTTATTTTATCTAACCGCCTTATTTAGTGCCTATTCACGCGCTATTAAACTATGGAAGATAAAAACAAGGTACTAACTTGAAAAATTTACACTTGACGCTTTATAGAGTCCAGTGCATAAAAAACAAGCGTCGTTTAACGTTTTGTCTCCTGGTACGTAATTAGCGCAGCAAATTAACATTTTTTACCTTTTTTTTGTTAGATCCGCGGCTAGTGACATTCGACAGCGAAACCGACGTTCTGTACTCCCCACCAAAAGCGATAGGAAAAGATCAAGGTACTAGCGCGTTTTGAATTTTTTTTTTTTTTTTTTTTTTTCGTACGGGCATTTTTTTTTCGCAGCTGGCGAGCTACTTTTTTTTGGTTTTGTTTTTTTTTTTCACATGTTTTGTAGGCATCAAAGTGGTGTCAAAACCTCCCATTGTCATAGATTTGAGGCATCTACCAGAAATAAGTACATTGGTTTTTTATTTTACTTTTTTTTTTAATTTTGTTTAGCAGACAACCCAACGCCTGACGATGTCACTGTGGATGTTGTAGACCTCAGACATGTTATTGACAATGGTACGTTGGAGGGTTTTTTTTGGTGTATTGGTTTTTTTTTCCCAGTATTCACGTTTTGTAGCTGATGGTTATGAATCTACCACTACAGCTGATATTTGTGCTGTAGATGTTGATCTGACTTTGTCAGATGAAGGTATGTTGGTTTTTGATGCTTTCCATTGTATAATAAATTATAGAAGGTGATCCTGCTTCCTCTGATACTTTCAGCACGTCTGATACTCCCTCTGGCACTTTGAAGACATCTGGTGTTTCTTTTGGTGCTTTGAAGGCGTCTGACGTTTCTGATGCTTCGTTCGGTGTTTTCAAGGCGTTAGATGCTTCCAAAGCGTCTGATGCTTTCTCTGGTGCTTCTAAGGCGTCTGATGTTTCCAAGGTGCGTCTTGTGCTTTTGATGCTTTTTTTGATGTTTTGAAGGCGTCCAATACTTCTGATGCTTCCGATGGTGTTTCCAAGGCGTCTGCTGCTTCCAAGGTGCATTTGATGCTCTTTGTGCTTCCTCTGATGTTTTTTAGGTGTCTGATGCTTTTGATGCGTCTGATTGTGCTTCCCAGGTGTCTGATGTTTCCAAGGTGCGTGTTATGCTCTTGATGCTTCCTCTGATGCTTTCAAGGTGTTTGATGTTTCTGATGGTGTTTCCAAGGCGTTTGATGTTTCCAAGGTGCGTTTGATGCTCTATATGCTTCTTTTGATGCTTTTAAGGCGTTTGATGCTTTTGCTGTGTCTGATGGTGTTTGCAAGGCGTCCGATTCTTTTGATGCTTTCTCTGGTGCTTCTAAGGCGTCTGATGTTTCCAAGGTGCGTCTTGTGCTTTTGATGCTTTCTTTGATGTTTTGAAGGCGTCCAATACTTCTGATGCTTCCGATGGTGTTTTCAAGGTGTTGAATGCTTCCAATGCTTTCTCTGGTGCTTTTAAGGCGTCTGATGTTTTGAAGGCGTCTAATGCTTCTGATGCTTCCGATGGTGTTTCTAAGTCATCCGATGCTTCCAATGCTTCCAATGGTGTTTCCAAGGCGTTCGATGCTTCTGATGCTTTCTCTGGTGCTTCTATGGCGTCTGATGTTTCCAAGGTGTGTCTTATGCTTTTGATGCTTCTTCTGATGTTTTAAAGGTGTCTGATGCTTTTTCTGGTGCTTCCAAGGCGTCTGATGTTTCTTCTGATGCTTCCAAGGCGTCTGATGTTTCTTCTGATGCTTCCAAGGCGTCTGATGTTTCTTCTGATGCTTTCAAAGTGTCTGATGTTTTCAAGGTGCGTTTGATGCCCTTGGTGCTTCCTCTGATGTTTTCAAGGCGTCTGATGCTTCTGATGCTTCTGATGGTGTTTCCAAGGCGTCTGATGTTTCCAAGGTGCGTTTAATGCTCTTGGTGCTTCCTCTGATGTTTCCAAGGCGTTTGATGCTTTAAATGCTTCCGATGGTGTTTCCAAGGCGTCTGATGTTTCCAAGGTGCGTTTAATGCTCTTGGTACTTCCTCTGATGTTTTCAAGGCATCTGATGCTTCTGATGCTTCCGATGGTGTTTCCAAGGCGTCTGATGTTTCCAAGGTGCGTTTAATGCTCTTGGTGCTTCCTTTGATGTTTCCAAGGCGTCTGATGCTTGCTCTTGTGCTTCTTCTGTTGATGCGAATGAAGAAGCTTCTGTTTTTTCTCTAGAGCTTGGGTCTACTGCTAATGCTATTAACGCTGCTATTGCTAATGTCGTTGCTATTAACGACAGTGACAATGACAGCGATAGCGACACTGACAGTGATATTGATAGTGACAGCGAAGATGGTGTAGTGGCTGGTGATGCTCAGGTACTAGAAGCTACTCTTGGTGTTTTAAACCATACTTACTGTTGTGTAGTTACAAGGTGCTGTTACTGTATTAGGCAATGCATTTCCTGATGAACTTGAGGATTTTCAATTAAACACTGTTGCAATAATGAAAATGATTGCAGCATTGTTTACTCCTGCAGAGCTTTTGTACTACGTTGCTTTTAAAGTTTTTTTTTTTTGCTTTTACTGACTTTTTGGTAGCGTTTTGACATTTTTGGTGTATTGCCACAATTTGCACACTATTCCTGAGTTTCCATTCCATAGATCTGCTCCAGTTAATAGGGTTTTGTTGACACGACATTGCTTTAAATTATTTAGTTGGATTGTTACTAAATATAAAGATTATAGGGAATAGTGCTAGAAATACTTTACAGATAAAGTACGAACACATTTAAATAAATACAATTTCAACTCTCTAGTTTACATTACTATTTATTAACTGTATAGTACTATGCAATGTTCCACGCAGTGTTTTGATTATCTCTATGCTGTTGTGGGTGATCTTTGGATACCAAAGAGAGCGTTGACATTATTGTGTAGAACTTTACAATTTTTTTTTTTTTTGTATTAGTTTTTGAAAGGTTTTCGTTTGTGGAAATTTTACAGTGTTCCATACAGCGTTTTGATTATCTCTATGCTGTTGTGGGTGATCTTTGGATACCAAAGAGAGCGTTGACACTTTGTTCTTCTACAATTAATTACATTTCAGTTTTTCCTTTCATATTTTTCTGAAATCAACTGAATTTATTGCTAATCAATACAACCACATTATCATCGCAGTGTTTTGATTATCTCTATGCTGTTGTGGGTGATCTTTGGATATCAAAGAGAGCCAGCACGTTGTTATTGTTTTGAAGCTAAAAACCAAGTAATTTATCGTCAAGTTTTTTTTATTTCTAGGTCTATACTCATTATTGGTTTTAGTCTTATTGGTATACAAAAAAAACAATTGGCTATCTCTATGTTCAAAGGTTACAAACTTTTGCATGGCTTTAACTTTGATATACACGAAAAAAGTGTAGAGTCTTATTACAAAAGCTTGGATGAGACTAAACAAGGCTTAATTAGTAAAAACTTGGTATCTTTTATTTGAAATTAATTACATATAACTTTGTATAGGTTAAAAGATTGCTTTGGGAGAAACAAGATACTGTAGCCGATTTTTTTACTGAAAGTCAAATGACGTTTTTGAAAACTAAACATTTGTGGTTTTATTGGCATGAAATTTGTTTATTTTTGGTATAAAGCTAATATTATGTAGTATGGTATACAACAAGAAGGTGAATGCAACGATAAGAAAAAGTAAAGATTTTAGAGACAAAAAACGAACTTTTTTAGCTTGGGTAATGTTTTTCTATTGACATGTGTTAGTATAAATTATTTTAAAGGCAAACTTTCAAACTGCTGTTTTTTTGCGTGTCAATATGAAGCTAGCGTTCGACGCAAAACAAGGACCTAGAGGCAATGCTGGCGCAGATGCTGTTATGTATGACATGCATTATCCTATTTGTACTCATGGATATGGTGACGTAAAACAATACAGGTACATACAAAATTGAGATTAATATAACATTTTTTTTTAAAGGAACTCTGATGTTAAAATTATTACTGTTGGCTACAATGGTTCTTATAAAGATGTAGTCTTGTTTCATGGTGATATAAACATGTTTTCAGATGGTATAGTTTCTCCTGCACAAGCAGCGTTAATGGAGAAAGTGGCTAACGATTATTTTAAGCCAGTATGTGCTAAAATATGTCAAATGAAAATTAGTTATTTACTATTTTTTAGGTAGAAAAAGTATTAGCCAGCGATGTTTCCAAAAAAGAAAAGAAAGAATGTTGGAAAAAAGAGCTTGGTCATTATTACTTTAAAAGAATAAGCATAGTATTGAATCTTTTAGATTGCGCTTACTTTAAAACGCTCGATACTAAGCATGTTGCTCTCCATGTTGATTTACTTTGTTCTTATGCCACTGCTCCACATTGGGGAGGTTCATTTGGAAAAAAGCGTGGTCCTACTTATAAAGCTGCTTTGAAGGAATTTAAAGAAGACGGATTGGCAAAAAAGAGACAATGGAAAAGTGCGTAATCTATTGTTTACTATGAGTGTATAAATTATTTTATAGATATTGCCAAACAATACACTCAAAAACGATATGCTTTATTGGGTTGTCAACGAATTAAAGAATTGGTTCCTGATGTGTTGATTTGTGGATTGAGTTTTGGCCACTTACCTTATTTACCTAGTACACACGCTGACTATGGATGGCAAACTTTAAAAAGGGTAAATTTATAAGATGTTTTATTATTTAATCACTAATACCATAATAGATATGCAAAGATAAGACTGATGTTGAAATTCACTGGGCTGTATTAACATGGAAAAAATTTAGTGATAACCAACCTCACTTTTGTCTTGCATTTTCTACGCCTCCGATTCAACAACCTTTTGGTACTTTAACCCTTAAGGAAATAATTAAATTGGGTGGTAATTGCTACAAAAAAAAAGTAGATTGGTTTATCAATAAGTTTCATTGAGGTACTTTAGTTCGAATTAGTTTTTATTTAAAAATATTGACTTATACAACAGGTTAAGTATCATTTAGTTTTGGGAAATAAATTGCCCAAAGACTGTGAATGACTCGCCAATAAATTCATTATTTCAAATTACAATCTTTATCACATGTTTTTCTCAATTAAATCTTCATGGCTGAAACAAACTACATAGACAAAAGAGGACCTGACACGCACTCTCCTACTAACTCTACTACTTTGAGTTGGTATGATTTGTGGGATCGGCCTATAACTTGGGCTCATGGTACATCTTACGGTTGCCAATGGACTGTGAACAAGAGAACGTTTTTACCTTCGTATGTACTCTTTTTTTAACCTCTTTAATATCTTTTTAGAAACGATGAAGATACTTCAAATGTTGTTCAAGGCAAAAAATCAACCGCGTACGTGTTGTTTCTTTCAGTTTAACCGATGTAAACTAATTGAAGCTTTTTTTGTAGCAATCAAACCAACAACAACTTGTCAAAAAAAGCCAAAATGCGTAGCAATAATGTTATAACAACAAGAGTGTATTGTATATGCAACATGGTTAAAAAGTGTTCTGGTATGCTCTTTTAACACATTATAAGGTCAATTTGTTCGAACATTTATTTTTTTCATTTAGGTAAAGTAAACTTTGCCATAAATGCTTCAGGAACTATAGTTGCCATCACCAATACAGCTTCTCACTCATCACACTGTCGTCCAAAAAACAGTGTTGAGTTTAAAGTTAACGAAACCACTAAAGAAAAAATAAAACAGTTGCTTAACAGTGGCAAAAAACCAGAAGCTGTGGTATGTAATACTTTTCTTTTCGTAAGCAATTAAACTCAGTTTGTTAGGTATTGAACATGGTCAAAAACAGCGATAAAACATGTGTTACGTTAGCCAACAGTGCATTGATGCCTACTATTGACCAGGTCAAAGCTGTAGCTCGTAATCTTAAAAACAACACTCCTGACAATGATTTGGGAGTGCTCAACAAAATCAGACTTCATCATCCTGATGTTGACATTTCTTTTAATCCTTTCGTCATTTCTAAATTTAACAAAATTATTCTTTCAAACATTGATAAGACATACTTGTTGCGTAAATCATTGTTGGTGGATGGAATACATGGAATGGCAGATTTCAATGGCCATGTACGTTAAAACACTTTCTTCTTTTTTTTTTTCTTTTTTGTTATTTGTTTTAATTTTTTCTTTTAGTTGCTATTTTTTTGGGGAATATGCAATAAAGACACTGTACAAGTGGGTTATGCTTTGATGTTAGGCAAATCTTTACGAGAATATCGATATGCTTTTACTGAATTAGTCAACAAAGGTTTTCACAAGTTTGAAAGGATCGTCATCGATTGTGAACTCAATTTAAGGTTTGTATTTGCTTAAAATTGTTTGACAAGTACTAATTTTATTGTTTGTTGTAGATATGCTATGTTAGAACTGTTTCCTAACATCAAAATCACATTGTGCAAGTTTCATGTTGCTCAAGCACATAAAAAAAGAAGGAAAAAGTTGTCTTTGTCTGAAAATGACGATGTTTGGTGCCGTAGTCTTACCATGCTTTTGTTGGATGCACCCAGCAAAGAGGTGTTTTTTGAAATATTATATTTAGCACGATCAGATGTTCGTGCATTTACAGTATTGTTGCTTAATGTTAATGCGTTTTATTATTTAGATAAAAGCTTTAAAAAAATGCAAAAAACCATTTCAAAAAAAACAAAAGTATATCGAGTATTTAGACAAAAATTGGACAGGCAAAAAAGCTTTACATCCTGCTGACTTGTGGTCTGCTTACAGTGTGATTGATGATGAGGAATATATGGCTAACAGAACAAATAATAGATCGGAAGGCAACAATAAGCGATTTAAAGTAATGTGTGCTGAGGTATGTTTAAAAGTTATCATAACTTTTTGTTAATATCTATTGCAAAGCGTGGAATAAAAAGCCGAACTGATGTTTTGATTGAAGTTTTGGAGGACTATGCTACTCTTCAAGTGTATAAAGGTGAAAAATGTACACACAATTTTTTTTTTTCTTTCTTTTGTACTTTTAATAATGTCTCTACATTTAGCGAACAAAATCAAAAAACGTACTCGTTATCATGACAAATACAGAAAAGAAAAGAGATGGGAAAAAGAGATTACAGCTCAAAAATTATTAGACGATTGGCGCAAAAATTATAAATATTCAAAAAAAAGTACAACTGTAGTTTATGATGTGGCAAATATTTCTACGCAAATTGAAGCCAACAACAAAGCCAATGTATCAAAGCCTACTGATAACAGTGATGAATCAAGTGAAAAAACTGATGACAACATCAATGACTATGAAACAGATTTTGAACTTAAACTGTTAATGGACAAGTACGTGCAATTGAATATTGTTTCAATCTTTTAATTTTTTTAATTGTTTTCTTATAGCTCGCCTACCTCTGTTGTTGATGGTGTACTGCCACTACCTGAAACAGACTACATGATGAATGTAACACACAATCTTAAGTTACAACATACATTAGCTAAGACTCCTCGTCTAGGAAATTCAGCGTACGTTTACAATATTTTTGGTTCTTATTGGTTGTACGCATTTATTTCTTTCATAGCACTTTTGAAGTATTAAAGTCTCCTACGCCAATAAAACAAGCTGAAAATTTAAAAATATTTGCAGAAGGAGAATCTGTCTATCCAATAGAATTGTTAACACCGCCATTGGATTATAGTGAATTTTCAGATTACTACGACAAGCCTTTTTCATCTAACAGAGAAGGGTGTGTTTTTTTTTAAATTGTTTTGTAATAACTGATAAGATGTAGATATGAAACTGCAAAACAATGGGACAGTTTGGCAGAATTTGAAAGAGAACATGCCGATTACATGTTGTTACGAAGACAAAGACAACAATATTTGGAAACCGGAACTTATACTTTGGATGATCCTCAAACAAATCTAAATGGTGTGTTTAACAATGACACAAGGTACTATTTATTTTACAGTTTTTGTTTTAATATGTTTTTTTAGAATTGAAGAAGAAGATTTTGACTTTGATAGTTTTAAAAAACAACTTCAATTGGACCATAATCTATCTGACGATGATGTCTTAGTATCTTCTAACAATTCGCTTGATTCAAACAACAAATCTAAACATTCTTATTCTATTTCAGACGGTTCTTCTATTTCTAATCCATTTCTTTTACGTTCTGCCTCTGCTTCTCATATTAAAAAAGTAGATATGCCTATTTCCAACGAGCTAATTATTGATTCTACTCCACCCGTTCCAACACCTAATAAGAACAAAACAAATCGCAAATCTGTCTATATAGATCTCACAAAAGCTTCTCCTCCCAAACACACAGTATTACCAACACGACATTCAATGCCACCTAAACGCACTGCTACAATATTAAACCTTACAAACTCATCAAAACATACCAAGCCATCCAACAAACACACTATGTCGCCATCACCACCCAGAAGAATCAAGTCATCTCACAAACGCACTGTGTCACCATCTCCAATCAAAAGAACCAGGCCATCTCGCAAACGCACTGTGTCACCATCACCACCCAGAAGAACCAGGCCATCTCGCAAACACACTATGTCGCCATCACCACCCAGAAGAACCAAGTCATCTCACAAACGCACTGTGTCGCCATCACCACCCAGAAGAACCAAGTCATCTCACAAACGCACTGTGTCACCATCACCACCCAGAAGAACCAGGCCACCTCGCAAACGCACTGTGTCACCATCACCACTCAAAAGAACCAGGCCATCTCGCAAACGCACTGTGTCACCATCACCACCCAGACATGCCAGACCATCTAGCGAGCGTATTGTATCACCATCATCACCCAGACGTGCCAGAACATCTAGCAAACGCACTGTGTCGCCATCACCACCCAGACGAACCAGACCATCTAGCAAACACACTGTGTCGCCGTCGCCATCACCACCCAGACGTGCCAGACCATCTAGCAAACGCACTGTGTCGCCATCACCACCCAGACGTGCCAGACCATCTAGCAAACACACTGTGTCCCCATCACCACCCAGACGCGCCAAACCATCTAGCAAACGCACTGTGTCGCCATCACCACCCAGACACGCCAGACCATCCAAAAGTACCAGACAATTTAGCGAGCGTACTGTATCACCATCCAGAAGAACCAGGCCATCTCGCAAACACACTATGTCGCCATCACCACCCAGACGCGCCAAACCATCTAGCAAACGCACTGTGTCGCCATCACCACCCAGACACGCCAGACCATTTAGCAAACACACTGTGTCTCCATCACCACTCAAACATACCATGCCATCTCACAAACAAGTTGTGTCGCCATTTACAATTTTAACGCCACCTAAATGTTCTCCTTCACCACCCAAACACAACCATTTAAGAAAAAAAGATCTATTATTCAATGGTAATATACCTAGAGCACTTGGTGTTGTACGCTTTATAATTTTATATATTTAATTTGATAACATAGTCTTTAGGAACGTAAAAAAAAGAAGAAAGCAATAAAACTAGCTAAAAAACAAAAAAAAGAAGCAAAAAAAACCCAAAAAGATCAAGACAAAGCAAAAAAACCAAATGACAACGCTATTGCATCAAGGTTTCATCATTTTTTATTGTTTATATAATACTACAAACTTATTGCTTCTACTTAGTCCAATTTCTAAACGTGTAAAACAAAGACATAAAGTAGAACCTAGAGGAATCAAAAATGGGTATAGAGTCAGCATTTATTGGGAAGGAGCTGGTTGGTACGAAGGAACAGTAGTATGTTATGACAAAAAGAAAGACGAATATCATATTGACTATGATGATGAAGAAGAAGCAGAACCCATTGCTGAAAAGTATCTTGAAGATATATGGAAAGTGTTAGGATATCCTGAGGACCATACGCTTTATAGACCTAATTAGAAATTAAATATGGAAAATGTAAATAAAATCATTTTCTTTTTTTCGTTTTATGAGATCTTCGCAAAATTCGAAAAAAGTCGGAATCTTCGTAAAGTAGGCCTAGTATAATTTTCGGAAAATTCGAAGAATACTATGGCCCCAAAAAAAACTTGGTTCTCGTACCTAGGTACCACCCGCCGACTTCATATTAATCTGGCGGCGTTCGTTTATATATAGGAAAAGCATTCTGGCAGTGTGGGGTCCATACGCTTTTGCGATAGGACTTTTTTCTGATTTTGTGCTTTGAACGTACTGTGATATTTACTTTATCCTACTATAAATCGTCTAACTACATATCGCATTATGGGCCGAGCGTAGGGCTTCATTGGTTGGGGTATAGTCCGGTAATTGCGAAAAAGCTTGACTGGATTTGGCAATATTCTACACCCTCAATAAATGGTTATGTACTCCCACCTAGTTAAAAAATGTGAAACCAAAAGATTGATCAATACAAACTACCAAACAGGTATGTCTACTTTCGGCAAACCTTGATACCTGCTCAAGGTTTACCTAGACGACTCAAGGGCACTGGCGCTCGCATGGGCTTCGCGTGTAGATTGAATAAAAGAATCTTGTATTCACACGAACAAAAAAGAGTTACGTACTCCCCCCTACCTAGACGACTAAACAAGAACGCTGTAAAAAGGTGGTACACTATCACGTGATGATGCAGAACTAAAACTGAAGTACAAAAAGTCTGTCATTTTTGGTCCTATACCACCTGCCTAAAAAGTAAACAAAAACTAGCCAAAAACTAGCACTAAACCCTAAATAAATCATTACAATAAACTGTCCTCAACTTACCCCTATTTGTTTTTTTTGAAAACAACTTAAGCGCTATTGTTCTTCGTTCCTTAAGTAAGGGGTGTTTGTTTGCCAATGTAGTATTGATTGCATTAGTTTAAATTGTGTGTTTTCAGATAAATACATGCATCAGAGCTTGCCTTACTTGATATTCTTGTTTTTCCCTTTCGGCTCGTTTAAGTGAGAACAAAGGAATGCAATGCAGGATGTACTGTACGCGTAATTGATCATGTATGGGTCCTTAATTATACCACTAGACAAATTCCCGTTCATATGTATGCATGTTAACTTAAAGATAAATAATGTTTTTTATGGTTGTATATTAACGATACACAAAGATGCAAAGTAAATTGCGTTTTTCTTGAAGTGTGAAGGCAAATGAGCGCCTACAAAGTACAAAGTCATGCTTGACCTTGTTTTGGAGGGAAGTAATGAATGTCCCTTTCCACCGTTACGACACCCTTGAAGACAGAAATCGAGATGAGCATTACATACATACTGCTCTTTATTAAACATGGAAGTTTGTACATTTGATAAGTATTGAAAAAATAAGCTTTTAAGAGGTGTTAATAAGAGCACCTTCAGTAGCAATATGACTCTCTATAAACCTGATTGCAATATCACAAGCAAGATCATTGTTCAAGTATGGAGGTTCTTCTGGATTGTTACTACATTGTGTCGCTTCAGGCACCTATGTTAAAGATGGAGTTTCAGTTCAAAACAAGGTTCAAAATAAAGAAAACAATCACGTGATGAAAGGGCGTACTATTATTGTTTTAAATCCATGTTGTCTTGCTTTTACCATACCAGCAGGTCTATTAGTAACACAGTAATTCGAATGAATGCCAACATAGATGATAGTATCGATATCTAAAAGAACGCTAAGACTCACATTCCACGCCATTGCATTTGTTATGAAGTACACATACTTAGCTTATGAAGCAAGCAAAACAGCTCTGTCTCGTGATCAGGATCAACTAGTGCAATTTTGTTAATAGTGAGTGTAATCTCAAATACATACTCATTAAATCTTCGTTGTCTACATGGATATCTGGATTAATACGTGTCCATACCATTGTTGGGTTAGCCTCTTTGTTAAAACACTTTGTGAGTTCAAATGCAGGTAATTTTGGTGGTTTCCAGCTTCAGTAATAATTAAAATGTTGCTCTGCTAGTAAACAAAGGTGCTATATTACACATGACATAACATACTCTACCATATTTTTTTTTAATTCTTCTTTTGGGCATCCATGTCTAAGTCTATATGCACGTATACGAGCAGGATGTCTTCTATAAAAACCTAGAATATCAGCAGGTGCGTGAATGACCTGTATCCCTATCAAGAAATAAGAACACACGGACAGTTCCCAATAAAGTACCTTTCGCTCTGGCTGCGTTGAGTGTAATGTTTACAATTGGAGCAAGCGCCAGAGCTCGTGCTTTATCGTCAGGACACCAGTGATTGTCCCACATATCGATTGAGACCACTGCAGTCTTAGAAGGTATTAAAGTGGCCTATAATGTGTTAGGACTCAAAGTTGAAGTTAAGCCACGTGCTTCTCTAATTATTGTTTTGTATTGATGCTTAGGACCGTCTACAATGAATTTACGCTTTTTTAGATGGACATCCGTTGATTCAGTACATAGAGCGCAGTTTGAAGCGTCAATATCGGCGTTATGTACATCGAAGCCTCTAGTGTCGACGTACTCGTAGTATAGAGGGTTAACCTTCATGTTTGATGTTGGAATTGAAAGAACAAGCGAAATACAAAAAGTTATAGCGCAGCACATTGCGAATACTATCCCTAGTTTAACTATCAAGCCCATGGGTTTAACTACCATGTTAATAAGCTGAGATGCATTGCAGTTTGAGCACGTGTTATTTTTAGTGACTTAACTGAGTGTGCATTAAAAAATACGCTAGTGTAATTAGATTGGGCGACTTTGTTACAAAGCCCTTTTGGAAGTAAATACGCTCACTCTTTATTGGCTCTAGATCCACTATTGTGTTATTCTGAGAAGACTCGTGAACTGTAAATGTGTTTGAAGCATAGTATAATGCATTTGTTAATTCGAAAAACGAACAGGGATGTAATGCCATTGACTTTGTTGCATTGTGTCCTTTGCTGAGACAATCATTTTCAGTCAACGAAACAAATGTTCCATCTTCAATGGAAACGGTATTCTGTTCAAAACTAAAGCAAAAAAGGCTGCAGATTTGTATTTAATGCCCACTCAAAGGAGTAAATTCTGTTCGAGTTTAGCATTGTCAGGAAACACTGACAGGTATATAGAACGTAGGAACTCCAATTTAACACTTGTATTTTAGTAGTGAGAACAGGTGTTTGTTAGAAAACAGCGCTACAGTAAAGACAAAATCAGAATCCCCGATTTGCCCTTTAGCAGATAATCTTGAACTGAAATGTCTACGCTGTACCCTTATTAAAAAAATGAAGTTGAATACCTCATAACCGTACTAGTGTCAATAGTTAAATAAACAAAGGGAGTCTTTGGTTTATAGTTTTGGTGTTTGAACGAAACCACGATTCTTTAATATCCCACTTATATCTGTTCGGATATCATTACTTTCTTTCTCCTCTCTTGTTAATGTCCAACAGAATAGCCCCTAAAAATGTATTTAATTACACGCCTGTATCTTAGTGCCAGTTCAATGCTTTGCAAACTAACTAAGAATATACAAAGTATTGAACCTGTTGATGAGAGTTCACTTTAATATCAACAAAACCTTTGATCAAAAAAAAAGTGATATGTTTTCGCTTTAAGTGTTCAATAATTACATACCTGTCCAAAGTCACCAACATGCCATAATGAAGTATGAATTCTTAAAATATCGTCTGGCTCTACATATAAGTCTTCAAGTGATGCCTTCTTCTTTCCTGTTTTATCATAACAAAACATAATATCCATTGTACTATCATATACTATAAATAAAATACCTAGATATTTATATGAATACAAGTGAAGGAGGACTATATTTTCTTCTTCTTGAGGTCACACAAGTGGTGGACAAGAAACCGAATATTTGATTTAATGTGCTTACCATCTTTATCAACAGTTTGGTTTGTTGCTTTCCAATTTCCACCCGTAAAAGACCATTCTACCTTAAAGTCGAATATCAACAAAAATACAACAGTACAATAAAACAAGCAGTATTAACATACATCCATTGTAAAACTCCATCCGTGTGAGTTAGAGCCAAGTTGAGGGAAAAGTCCGGCTTCTTCTCTTGAAACTAAGAAAGAAGATAAGCCAAAGAACTACTCACCATCGAGTCTTAAAATCAAAAGATAAAACAGCCTGAAATTCTCATTTTTTTCCAACAATCAATACTTATTGTTTCCACTTTGTCATAATACACGTGCCTCCAATCATAATACCATCACTACCAATTAAACGTACACCAAATAAATATGTACCACCTTGGTAAAGCAAATTACCACAAAACGCTGGCTCCCCTTCATCATCTTCTTTAATTAGTCTTCCACAAATAGCATCTTTATAATCTTTATCCTCAAAAAACTCAACGTGAGACTTTGCATAATCAGTGAGTATGAATCTATCATCACCTTAAAAACATTACTAAGACGTAGAGATACGTTTTAACGCACTTAAACTCGAGTAGAGGCCTTTCCAAGATAATTTTGACGTATTTTCTTTAAAACCGTATTCTCTACGCTGCAGTAAGCGTATAGAAGTAATTGTAGCGATAAACCTGTAACACTTTATCCTTGCTGTCAGGTTGTAACCCTCATGCGTTAAAATACCGTTAAATAGTGACGACACCTGTAAGCAACGTTAGGGCGTATTCTAAAGCGCAAAACAAATCATACATACTGAAATAGTATGAACAAGCGTTTCAATATCCGCAACCTCTAGTAAGTACAGCATTACTTCTGCTGGAAGCGTTTCTAACAGCAATTAATATTTATAGATCAAGACTTTCGCAATAACTTACCCATTACGCTCTGTTATTACACTATACGCCTATACAGAGCTCTTACAGAAAATACGAATACAATCAGCCTATTTAAGAAGACAAAAAAAATTTAGAAACAGCTTTTTTTCAACAAAAGTCAAAGCTGGTTTGAGAAATCAAAGGTGAAAATGAATTAACTGTATGTGAGGCCTGGTCGTTAAATCTAAGTCAATGTACCTTTTGTGTTGATGATACGAAGACGTAAACGGCTGAAACCGTTAAAATCACGTATACTTGGAGGTATTGTAGTGGTGTCACTGTATTTGATTGCGTCTATACTTCTAGCTTTATTTATTCAAAGGTACGACTTATTTAGCTTGCTTGTTAACTAGCGAGGATAAAATCGAGCTACACTCACTGTGAAGTAGTGAAACAAAGCGTCATGAGCCTTATGACATTGATGATATTCTTTTTATCGTTTTTACAAGTACGCACGTGGAACTGGTAGAAGATACATTTATTCTAAGCGTACCTTTTATTCAGGTAAAGTGACAAGTGAAAGACTATCGATAATGAAAGACACATGGTACAAACACGTGCCTAAGAAATCTATTGTTTTTTACTCAGATAAAAAATTAAAGAATATGCCAGAGGCGCGCGTACTAGGCGTAAAAGAGATGGGCAAGAGGTACTTACTTGGCTAGGTGGTTTTTTTTTTGCAACAGATTAATAAAAAAATCTAGACTACTTAGGAGAGTACCACTCGCACTTCTTGATGCTCATAGACTATATCCAAATAAAAAATGGTATATAAAGATTGACGATGACACACTGGTAGTTATACATAACTTGCTTAAAACACTTGATGGATACAATTGGAGAGAAAGACACTTTATTGGAAGACTAAAAGTTAAAAAAATACCTTACTGTGAAGGTGCTATATCAACGTCTTTTCTATTTTGTAGATATTACTAATACCCTATATAAGGTGGTTCGGGGTACGTAATATCAGGTGGATTAATGGAATATATAATGAGAAATGGAAACAAGTATAAAAAAACCTTGAAAAGAGTATGCAAACTTAAACCTCGTATTTTTAGCGGAGAAGTACGTCGTTTAATCCGTATTTCGATTTTCTTTCTTTCTTTACGCGATATCCCACGCAGTATGGATTCACAAAAAACGTTAAAGGACATGTGCATGGCAGCTATAGTGTTTGTGGAAGGAAAGAGATTTTGCTCCGATAACAAGGACTTTCACCAAAGTCCTAAGAAGACTCTTTACAATGGAGATGAAGAAGAAAAAAGAAACAAGATTAATAATGCTGTACGCATTTTTTGTTAAAGGTTTACTTCTAAGCACTTTGTGATATAGGTTACAATACATAGAATCCGGACAATAGAACAAGCAAATAACGCAATGGAGATTTACAAAAAAATAAACTCCGCAATCACGTGACACAAACCTTAAAAGCACAAAAATTGGTCTAATATTTTGCTTCACAAACAGGAACTCCGCATCCCAAATACCTTCAAACCTGCTTCCCAGTTTATTGTACACTATAACCTTCGAAGTAGTTTACAATCTTAAACAAACGAGATTTTTGTAAAAAGCACAATACAGTGTTTTATTTTCGAGTTTTTTTTTTCTGTTTTTTTTTTGGTGGATTTTTTTTTTTACATTTATACTCCTTACACTTTACACATTTAAATTCTCGTTTCCTACATCACAATACACACAATACCCTTCTTTTCTGTTGTAGCATGAAAGTGATATTTACAAAAAAAAAAAAAAGCATGTTTTGAAGGCAGGATTGGTCTATCTGTTTTGCCAAGGTCTGCTATTGTTCTCACATGTTTTTTCTCTTCTGGTTGTAGTTTTGAGGTAAATCTTTTTCTTTTTTTTCTCATCTGCTACGTACCGCCCCTTTCTTTGCGGTATTACGCAGAGATTTGTTATCTCTTAGGGGGCGGCCGTCTGTACATTTTCCATTTAGCACTCACAATCTCTGGTTTTTTAGCTTCATGCTCTTGCTTGTGCTTTAGTTTCTTCGCTAAAACAATATCAGTATTCTGTATTGGTTTCAATTGCTTTTTAGCCCAATCTCAGGGTAAGAAATCTGCACGTAGAAGGTGACTTTGTAGGGTAAAAAAGAAACCCATTGAAATTTTAAGACCGTCAAAAATGGCAGTTGGCCTCTTTTTTGTTTAGGTTATAACTACTTGCAAACGTACCCCGAATTTGCTCGGCTGTAAGTTTTGATTTAGACCCTGTATAACGTTTTGATTGTGTATGACTTAGATCTACTGGAGTATACTCGATATACTTTGCAGTACGCATTTCCATCCACATACCACACCTGTGACACCATATTATACCATGAGGATGTACCACCTCTATTATTTCCCCCCTTCAACAACGTCCTTACTTTGTACATCCTTTTGGTCGAAAAAAATCCTATCGAAGAAAAAAAAAAGTGAGAAAAAAAACGAATTCTCACGTTTTCTTGAAAACAGACTAATTACCCCACAAACAAAATTTGTGTTTTCAGAAAAGTACTTCTCAACTCGATCATTTCAAAAAAAAAAAACACACAAAAAACTCGGGTGTTGTGTTGAGACAAAAAAAGATTGGGAAAATGTTGACGTGAACAACGTCGGGGGAATTAATTAATTAAGCAGATGTATATTCTTTAATTAATATCGATAAACGTACTGTGTGAAAGGATGTGGGCACTTTTTAACTTTAACAATGGCCTTTACCTTGTCTGTTGTTGCCGCATACTTTAATAGTGCCACGGACTACGTTGAGTTAGTATTTACAGTACGTAGAACATTTATAACACTTTGATAACGCGCGTAGTTGTGCTCAGAAAAAAAAAAAAAAAGTCGGAAATTGCGCAATCCCGGCTTTCGTTGTGTCGCTACCTTTTCAAAAATCTCAGCACGACGGCTCTTATATATCGCTCGCCAAATATCATCGCCTTTTTCATCTGCTAAGGTGCAATCATACGCGATTACATGTTGTACATTAAAACGCCATTTTCCGTCATAGTTACCTAGTTAGCACTGTCAGGCATAAAGTTGGAGCTAAAATACAACTCCTGAATAAAAAAAACGTGCGAAGCAATTTTTTACCGTAAAAACGAGCTGGTTACGTACCAGGCATGTTTGGTATAGCAGTCACATGTACTCCACCATTAAGCAAGGTAAAGTATGCTGGTTTCCATAAAGCCTAAAAACGCAGACGATGAGTCGGAGAATGTGTTAAATGCGTTTGGGAAAAGATCAGAGCCGAAACCAAATTATTGGGTCAGATTGTGAAAAAATCGGCTTGAATAATTGCGCTTTTGTTGCAAACAAATGCCCTGTCGTGTGACGCACCCCAGAGAGACTGCATGTGTAGCAAAACTTATTCACGCGTGCAACGCTGAGTACAACGTCGTTAACCGGTAACATTACTAGTATGCGCACTACCACCTCGAGTGGGAGAGGAAAACCTTGGTTTGGTTAGCAAAAAAAACAAATACCACCAAAAGGAGGTTCATTATAGTTTACCTGCATCCGGTGAAGTTTTGACAAGCGCAATCGATACTTTAGGGGTTTGAAATTCTTCGCTAAAGCTTGCATCCTTCGGTACTTGCTTTAATTTCTTGTGCGGAGATGACTTATTACCCATCTGAGGTCGTATGGGCGTTCTTGGCTATAATACAATTATTATTCGTATCTACTAGGAGTTTGCAGCCAGGTTCATTTGTTGTGTATGTTACGCCACCAGAGGCAACCCAACACTCCAAACCAAGAACAATTTGATAAATTTTTTTTTTTTTTTTACATCTGCGGAAGAAAATTACCATAGGTTTTGAAGACTTCATGGTGAAAGTTGTTAGCCCTCTGAATACAGTAACAATAGAGCACATATGTGTGATGTGCCAGGTGATGCAGTAAGCCGACAAATAATTGTGTAATGAATTGAAATACAGATGACGCAATGAGTGATGTTTTTTTTTTTTGTGTCGTTACCCTTTTAGAGGTATATATACGTGAGTGTTGATTACCGGAGTGTGATGTGCGTTGTTAATAACGAAATTGAAACAAAATTGATTTGAAGCACAGAAGCCAGAAAAAACGGCTTTAATTGGCTATTTTAAGTCTTTATTTCACATTGCGGTATATAGCATCACGCTACTCGAAGCGCTAGCGCGTTAATCCGCTTGACAACCAAAAAGAAAACAAACAAAAAAAACATCATCAAAGATGTCGATTTTCTTAAAGACCGAACAGTGTATGGCCTAGAGCGCATAGTACAAGCTCCATACCAACTGCAACTGTTAGATTTACACGTTCATCTCCATAATTAAAGTATGCAGGTGATTCTATAGGGTTGATCTCAACAAGATCCATTGATCTATTTGGAAAGTTAGTATGTAAAAGTTTACCAACTTTCTCCAAAAAAGACCACAACATCAGTATTAATCAAAAAAGTACGTGCGATAACAACCGGTTATATACTTGGAAAGTGTGTTCCCGATGTTTCCGGCGTTTTTTAGCTGTTTTCTGATGTTATAACATCATTTTTTGGAAATAGAAAAAAATCACTTTTCGTATATTCTTTTTTTGGTTTTTACGATCGAGATGGGTTTGAGGAGTTGTACTGAAAGTACTGCATCACATGAGTTTAATTGCGTACCTGAATAGACGGGTCTTAACTATTTCTTCGAGCATATACCTGGCTTCTCTGAAAGTCAGACCACCTAAAACCTTTGTGCCTTTTTGATGGCGTTAGTGTGATGTAATATGTCTAGTTTACCTGTCGATGGAGCTTGCTCTGGGTCTAATCCGTCAACATCAAAACTGACATGAATGGGACGAACTATTAAGCGGATAAGTATCATCAATGTCCAGAAAAAAAATTCACAAGAAAAAAAAACTAATTAACGAAAAAACTTAAGTTTAAGTTTAAGGATTTTGTGACTTTAAATTGATTTGGTTATACCTCTATCAGGATTAATTTTATCTAATGCCATACGAACAACACTATCCATGCCATATTTATCAACTTCGTGCATTGTGTATGTTGCTATTCCAAGTCGTTTGATTATTTCCTTTTCACCTTGATCAATATCTCTCAGACCAATATACGCCTATTCAAAGTGTATCAGAGTATATCCATACGTTCACAATACATAAAACTGTTGATTGTGACAGAAATTACCAACGGAAAATTGGCAATTTTTTTGTTACTTATTTTGGCTAAAAAGCGTACAATACGCTTTGGATCTAGTCTAGGTTCTAACCAAGCGAGTCCCTCTGCGTCCATGTCTTCTTTAGTGAATTCGCCTTAAAAATCGTTAGTTTAAACGCTATGGGCGTATATGGGCGTCGTACCAAGTAACGCAGCGACAGGCATGCCGTGTATGTGTCCAGAGTCTAATAAAAGTTTAGAAAATAAGTTGTTGACATTTTTCTCCTTTTCTCACCAGAAGTCATTGGGGTGTTGATATCTCCATGAGCGTCTACCCAAATAACGCATGTGTCAGGTCGTGAAGCTAGTATTCTATGAGGGAATGGTAAGTGGTAATTAAACCGTATTTGGCGTTATTGTATACGTGTAATTACGTTTGCTACACTTTGAGCGTCGTTCAAGTAAAATAATGAAAGTTTTTTTTGATTGTTGCGGAATAATTGTGACATGAGCGGATAATACGCGCGTACCCTGTAATACTTCCCATTGCTATTGAGTGATCTCCACCAACCGTCAGTACGAAGTCTTCTTGTTTTTCTGCCGCTTTGGTTACTATTTCAGCGAGTTTACCACAAGATAACGACACTTCTCTTGCATGCATTGCCTTTTGTTTTTCTTTTGGGTCCTAGTATCTATAAGCAACGTGTGGTTGTGCTTTACGGTACCTTTTCGCCTGTAATAAGCGGGGAGTTACCTAAATCCTGTACTTCGCACCCAATATTGTTTTTTATCCTATCTAGGAGTCCAGCCTCGCGTAGGGCATCAGGAGCACGTTCTGGACCATGTAATTCTTGACCTGTCTGGATAGGTGCGCCTACATACACTAGTTTTTTGACGTATGACATGGTGTACTTTTTGTAAAACAATAACGGACTAACTAGGCCTACAAGCGAGTATAAGTTGTTTCTGGCTTAAACGAATTTCAAACGCCTTATTTTTCCGCGGTAAACCAACGGCTAGATGGCCCTAAAGGGAATAAATAGTGCCAGCTTATATAACCTAACAGCTGCTCCCGGATGGACAAACGAAGAGTTACAAATTCTTCGACTGGTACGTTATATTGCCTTCAGTGTTGTGAACGGTGTTAGCAATATTGTTATTTCAAATATTCTGCGAAACTTGCTCGTTTAACCTTTTTATACAGGCGCTTATGCGTTTTGGTATTGGCTCATGGCAGACTATTGTGAAATCAGGC
>JALMLS010000394.1:0-29628 GCA_038496445.1 Trichosphaerium sp. ATCC 40318 | reverse complement strand
TTGAAATGAGTAGCACTGGATTGCTTTCAGTGTTTGATTTCGAAGATTCACAATTGGCAGCTTAATGAAGGAATTTTCGTGATTTCAAACCCTTACCTATTACTTTTAATAAATGTTTTGTATAGTATTGTGTTAATTGCTATTCTCTTTGCCTTTATTGTATTTATGTCTGAGCAAGTGTTAAGCATCTTTTAAAGAAGTTATTACCACCGCAGCTACTTTTACTAGAAGCATCTATTCTTCGCTTCTTTGAAGCCTTGAAACAAAATGGTTACACAAATCTTTCGCTCTTCACACCTTACATAATTTCTGTTCGTTCTCTGATCAAGACTATAAAAGTAAAGGAAGGTTCATTTAAAAGTACATGTCTAATTAAAGCGTTTATGTGCGGACTCTTTTGCTATTTAGCTTCGTGCAGAGACGTTTTTCTTTGCTTCTAATGCTTGAATACGTTCTCTGAGTTTCTTGTTTTCATCGCGAAGTTTTTGAACTGCATCTTGTCTTTTAGCGGTCGCCATAGTATGTACACTAATATCAGCAAGTTGATGGTCAATTGAAGGTACTTCTGGATCCGATGAAAGAGTCTTTGTGCCCAGCAACCTTACTTTTTGATAAAACAACAAAATGACAGCACCAACTACACAAACGTTAACAACACGTGTTTAAAAACAAGTTTTTTAAAGTAGATGCCGAAAGAGCATAGGCAACAAGTCTGTTGAGTGGTACCGCGCCTTGACTTAAGAAATTTTGTTTAAGCCATGTTTTAGAATATATTAGTACCTGCACTAAGTAAAATGCATAGAGATACAACAATATACTCTGCTTCTCTAGCGTTTCCATCGACAATTGTTATTGAGATGATGAGTGTGAACAAAAAGAAGAAGGTCATATTATACGTTGCGAGTCCGATTACCTGTAAAAACATAGAAAATTAACTTTTTCCCACGTGATAATCAATGCGGCTTAATTACCTTTGATTCATTAAAGACTTTAAGGTTAACACCTCGCACTCGAAACCCTAAATAAGCACCAACAAGAAGCAATATCACCTATGAAAACATGTTTGTCAAAAAAGAAGTACACGAGTGAAGCAATTGGTGTACCAATATGATAGACTGTACAAGTGAAACAACAGCTGTTACTGTATTCTCTCCACATTTGTAATAATCTTGAGATCTCCTGTAAGGATCTGGTTGCACAAGCTCAGACTCATCGAGTGTCAAACTGTAGACAAGGGAGAGAACCTAAAAAAAAATATTAACGGAGAAGTCAGATATTGTGATAAAACTAATACAATTTGTCCAATAGCAAAGCTTCCAGCGAACAATGCCACACGAATATTAGAAATAGATACAGATTCTAGCTTCTTTGCACTTTTATGAATCTTATAAACACGCCATGTCTTCGCAAATAAGCACCTTTGTAAAACTGTTAGAACAACAAAAAGTAAGTTAAGTTGGATTAAGTAATTACCCAAAAAGCACACTCGTGCCAACAAATACAAGCCATAGTCTTAGATGACATCTTAGAGTAGTCATATTATCAGGGGTTAGGCAAAGAACACCTCCATAAATCATTAGACTGCCAATGATAATGCCAGCCAAAAAGACAGGAGCTAACATCAAAAAACCAGTTTAGTGATCAGTCAAAAGAATGATGAGAACTCTTACATGCACCAACGATAACCTTAGTGTTAATATTGAATAGAATAAAGGCACCAAAAGATAAAGATATTATAACACATATCAACACACAGGAGAGTATAATCCACTCGGAAATGTAGTTACCAAAGGACGTGTCAAAAATACGCTCTTCCCATGTAGGCATTGGGTAAATAAAGGTTGCTAATGCATTCAACAGAGGTCCGACAACTTATAGAGAGTAAGTACATTGTGATAGCAATAACACTCTATGAAAAGGCGTGTACCAACTGCTTCGTCGCTCGTATTTGTGTATTGAATAAAAGGTCCTTCAAGCATTTGTTCATTATGTACGTTAAACGAAAGCTAGTAGAGTGTAAGACGGAATACAAAGAAAGATTGTAAGCCTATTATGTAATTGTGTTTTGGACGTAAAAGTCGTACCTTGCCTAGGAAAGTATCTAAATTAATCCTTTTCATTTCGTTCGCTACCTTTATTTGATCTAACGAGTTTGCTTTCTACGTGAAATGTCATTTATGGCGACTACGTTATACGAACACTTGCATTTATAGACTCTTGTAAAAGTAAACCTGCAGCTGTGGCTAAACCAGCCATATCATTAGAAAGGGAATCATTACCAACATAGTTCTCAAACGCTTTGTAAAAGTCGTTTGTACTTCCAAAAAACGCATCTGTTTGACGTGAGTTTCTGCTGACCTAAACAGAAAACTCTCAGATAAATATGGTTTTTATCAAGTGCAAAAGATAGTTTCCTTACCAACCCAGAGCCGGTTATAAATTCTCGTAACTCAGCATCAACGTTATTCCATTCGTTTGACATTGGCGCTGTAGTTATTACTTTCGGTGTCCAGTTTTTCTTTTGCATTTCTTTGAGCATAAACCTGAAACATAATCACGTGATTTTGATATTAATAGATTTTGTCAACGTACATAAACCCAACTTGTGGCGGCGTATCACAAACAACTAATCCATCAGCATTTCGTTCAATGACGTTCTATAGCGTGTGTTCGTTATTATTGATGTTTTCACACGACAGTACCTCAATAAGAGCTGTCCAGTTTGCTTGTGCCTCAGGCGTTATAGTGTTTACTTCAAGAGCGTGGTAGTTATACGGTTTTATACCACTCGCCTCAGCCTATTAAAGGGAGCTAGTCAGAAACCATTACGTGAATATTAAGTGACCTGTAGATCAAACGCATCGCCACATGCCGACCTGCTGTATCCCGTATCGAATACTATCTTAGAAACAGTCTTCACACCATGAGTACGATAAAACCGCAAAGCAACTGTAAAAGCTCTAGAACAATATTGTTACGTCACGTCATAATCGTCATTTTTCGCTACCTAACGCTTGCTGGTGTGACAGAAAACGAAGCTTCTTTATCAAGATAAAAACCTTCGGCACCAACCGTAACACCAACAAGTAATTTATTTGTAAGGTTCGTGGATACAGGTACGCTTAAATCTGATGAATAAGGACCTATAAGTAGTCGTTAGTAGACCCCGAAGACGAAAACGTGTCTTTCTTTCAAACAAAAAAACCCAAAAAAGTGAACAAGTAAACGTTTTTTTCGTCAAATCACGTGCCAATCAAAAACCAGTCTGGGTTCTGCGTAGCCCAGGTATGATATATTTCCGTTGCATTTTCTGGTGAACCAAAGTCTTCTTTGTATTCAACCCTTACCTGTCAAAACGTCAGAGAAATTGTCTTATTTTCGGACTTTAAATACTTTGTAATAATCTTTTTTATCTGTAGTGATTGCTGAGGTATTAGTCGCCCACTCCGCCCAAAATTTGATACCTTCCAATTGAGCTCTGCTTAAAATACGCTAAGAATTATATTAAACCATGTTATCGATAGAGGAGAACCAAAATTTCGCTCTTAGGCCGTTGGTACAATACAAGAAAACGGGAACATAGAGAAGTGGAGATTTTTTTGTTTCTTTGGTCGGTTTTCATCCAACGCTACCAAACCGTTACAAGTACCGTTCTAGGATTCTCCGCTTGAGCTGATACGGTTAACGCAACTACGATTTCGTCTGTGGTTCCTTGTACAGCTTGCGTTTTTGATAGTAATATACACGTGAACCACGTAAATAAAATAATACCACTTCGAGCTGTTGTTTGCCGCATGGCGGTTTGTTAGTAAAGTAAACTTAAATAGAAAGTAAATTCAATACTTACGAAAATAGTTTATGGTACTTTAGGACAAACAACACATTAGATACTGCTTTAAATAACACTTTGTGACCGGGGTAAATAAATGTATTCAGAAAAACAGCCACGTGACTTTTTTGCTTTCTCCAAAAGGAATAATGTTTGTACTATTATAACCTTAACGCGTGTGGTACTAGAACTGTACATAGGCCTCTATTTGATGAACCGCAATTATCCCTAAATTACCCACTCAAATACTGCAAGGTTTTTATTTACACCGTTAAAGAATAAGGAAAGAACTAGTAACTACCTTATTACATCCTCCACAAAATTTATAACGCCCAGTCATCACTAGTGTTCAGAGACATCTAAATATTGCTTTTAGGTACTCTGCATAACAATTACTTTGTACGCACATCAAATAGCGCAGATGTCTCAGTTGGAAGAGAAAGATCTGACATTGCCATGTCCATATTAAGAGCAGCAAAGTCTTCTTCATCGCAAGTATCATGTGTATTGTCAGGAGAGTAGGTTTGTGGACTGCTTGGAAACGTCAGTTTGTTTTTATTCAAGTCATTGAGCCGGTCTTGCTTTGATTGCACATATTCTATAATACCTGTACTGTAGTTAGCTACAAACACAGTTTTTGGTTTCAGGTACTTGGAAGAGTCAAGTGCTCATGCCGTATCTGAAGACAAGGCTCATGTTCTTTGTCTAAACCAATTCTAACGAAAGCATTTGAACAATCGATAACAGTGGGGTTAATTGAGTCTTGACTTCTAATGGCACCGCCCAAACTGTCGTTCATGTACTTTTTACAAGTCAGCAAACTTTTAAGAAAAAACAAATTGACTTACCTCAAAAAGAGCATTAGCAAGCGGAAACCTACTATGGCTTTAGGATGATACGGTATCAAATACAACGAACGACTGCGACAGGTAAACGTACACTGTAGCTGCTTCTTTTAGATAATATAACGTTTTCTGAAACGGCGCTTTTCTTCCCGTAATACCAAAAATCTAAAGTAATTAATAAAGTACGTCTTAAATATGTTCTATGACGTGCTTGTATTAAGGTTTTAATTATTATGGGACTCATAAAAGCTGGCGCTCCATCTGTTAATAATTGTTCTAATAGCGCTTCTGCTGTCTAATTGAAAAAAATGAGATAAAACTCTGATGTGTAATCGTTGATAAACTTACCTTAATTGCTTTGTTTGGATTTCCACATGCCAATGATAAAGTAGCTCTAACACCTCTCGATAATGGCCGTAGTATGCGAACCAAGTTAATATTAAAAGGATCTTCTTTTGACATCTCCTGAATGATTTGTTGTGCTCTGTCAACAGCCATCTAAACAAAACAATAAAGTCAGAAGGTTGAATACCAACATGATGTACCAAGCATGTCTGTCGTGATACCATGTCTAGGCACTCATCTTTCTCAAATGTTTCATCGCACTAAACGTGATTATGAATTCTAGAGAGTATAATAAAAATGACGTACAACAAGTTGGACTTGATGAAGCAAAGAAAAAATGAAGATTTGTCTAAACTGGCCGCTTGTACTGGCATTTTCTAATAACTCGCAAACCAGGCTTCTTAATACTTTTATAGCTTCATCAGGGGTTTCAAATTTAACACGATGCATTTTTACTTGAGCATGAAGAAGTCTAGCATCTAGTGAATCTGAAATAAAAAATGAGCCGAAAGTACTCGCAAACTGTGATAAGAGCATTGTAGTACCAGGTCCTAACCCTATGAGATCAGATGATTGTTTCATGGCTAGTTCGGAATAATGTTTAGAACTTCTAAAGTCTGCTTTGAAGAATAACAATGTGCTCAAAATGACATTACCAGCTGTGCAAAAAAAAAAAGTTAAGATAATTTAAACGCTGTTGTTTACCTACGGTATTGCCGCTGAGAGTGGTGCTCAGGTGGCAACTTGAGCTACGAGACATGTCTAATAACTGTTCATAGTGTGCTTGTTTCCCTTCTATCTGTGCACCAAACGCTGCAAGACCATACATTTGGAATAACTCGGGAGTAACTAAAACTTCATTAATACTAAGATATTTCCATATCCTTGCGTTGGTTGTTTGATGTGTCTGGTACACATAACATTTTTGTTGGCAAGAACGCAGCTAGAGGCGCTGTATGGAATTGCTGAGCATATCTTTTAACCACACTCAGATTGAGCTATGAACTGAAATCAGTAAAAGTAACTTTGGTTTTTTTTGGAAAAAGCCACGTGGGCGTTTTAAAACACGAACCAATCCTACATCAGTGCGTGTTGACGATAGTGACAATACTGGTGGATAAGCTGGGGTTATAGATCGTAGATTTTGTGCGGTTGTGAGGGTGTATATTTGTTGTTTTTGCTCTGCTACCAGTTTTTCTAATTCAGCTATTTTTTCGGCGTACGCCTTTCTATAACCTTAGCGACCAGTGAGGATATTCAAAAAGTACTAATCAGTTGCATACCTGGCTTTGGACCGCGTTTTTTTGGCGCTGGGTATACACAATCGTTTTTAGTCCGTACACAGTATCCACATGGCTTGTCTAATAGGAATCAGGCGTTGTTGTCCGGAAAAATAATAAAATCATAATGTGCACTTACTTCCGTCACATTTCTCGTGCCGCGTTCTGCATATGTTACAAGCAACATTTCTAGAGCGTTTGCGCTTCTTTGTAGGTGGCGGAGTGGTCATTAAATTATTTAACCGGTTAAATAGTTAGTAGCCTACTTCTTAGTAGCTGTGCATTACTAATTGTTGCTTTAATTGCGTCACTGAGAATCGCTTAACGTTGTAAAACTCGCTAACTTAGTAACGTTTTTGTAGTTTCCGTAAAATACAGGTTGTACATTAAATAACGCAAGCGTATGCCGCATGGATGATTCTATTACAGAGAAAGAACGAAAAAGCACTAGAGTATCTCTCAAAGGTACGTAAGTAATGACTTCAGCTTCTCACGTCTAAATGCAAGTGCTTCGGACGAATAAACTAACTGACGAGCTTTTTAATCACACAAAGAACAAAAGTAAGCGTACTATGACCTCTAATACGATTTATGACGTAATATGATGGTATTTTAATGAACGCTAATAATATACGTAGAACTACCTCAAACATACATAGAATTGGCATATACCACCAAAACAGGGCGCAAACAATTATCTACACACATTTCCAAACCCACAAAAGTCCCAATGTACCGAAAACTTTTTTCGCACTGATATTCACGTGTATTAGATGGAATTCTGTTCATCAATTTCAGATGTATGACGATCATGACAGTTTACAGCTAGACCTATATATTCTATTGTTTGATGCAACAGAGGCTTTACATGTTGGAAAAATGATCATTTCAGTTGAGGATTGCAAGGTGACACTTGACACATTGCGCTGTATTCACAGAACCAGTTTTTTTTTTTGCTCTCTTCAAAAAATTGAGTCTCTCACAGTGCGTATTTGTAGATGATTGAAAAAGAACAAGTATGGTTTCCTTTCACAATTTGCGGAGACTTTGGGAAGCAAGTATCGATACAAGTGTTATTGAGCTTCACTTTTGAAACAGACTCTTACAATGCAAGCGGAAACAAACTATGTACGTGTACTTCACTCGTGGGTTAAACTTAATATTGCTTTTTTCAATATAGTATTCTCTTCTGAGCCAAAAACAATAGAGTTAGCGTTTGATAATGATATGACAGTTATCTTCGAAGAGTATTTGAATCTTTTTGAGAAAGACGAAGAGAATAATCTTTTTCGAAGTATTGAAGGTGTATCTGATACTATAATATGCTATGTTCCAGGTTTATTCAGTGGAAAATTACCAGGAGCTGGAAATAAGAATGTAACTGTTCAAATAGCTTCGGAGAACGAGAACTAACATTCGAGTTAGAATACATTAAAACGAATGGAACAATTAATGAAAGACGGATGTCCACATGCGTGTATCATAGATGTACTTCCAGATGGACAAGTAGAAGTTAACGCAGCTATTATTGCTACGTTTATTAAATCTTTGTTTAAAGAGAAACAAAAGAAGACGCTCCTTGTTGGACACAGCAAAGGTACTCCTTTTTTTGTTAATTTTAAACCTAAACGAAACTTCAGGTGGTATTGACATTACTGCTGCTGTTGCGTTATTTCCTGATATACACAAATTAATAAGAGGTGTTATAACGTTATCAACGCCTTATCATGGCTCTCATATGGTACGTTTCTGTACTTGTTCTAATACTAACATTTAATGAAATAAAGGCAGAATCAGTACACAAAAGAAGAGCATCAACAGCAATAGTAAATGTATGTAACTGAGCACTATTCTAGAATCCCATTAGTCTATAGGTTATGCTAAAGAGAGTGATGAAATGTGATCCAATTGCTATGAAACAGTTATCCATCACGGACAGGTACGTAAATAACAGAACACAGAGACGGCTGCTAAATATTTCTTTAGAAAACTATTTATTAAAGAACATCCATTCCCTGACAATGTACGTTTGTATTTTAATCAACACTCTAATGCTGCTATAAAGGTGCCAGTTTTGTCTTTTGTAACAACAGCCGCTGGATGCCCAGACAAGCAATTTAGTTCCTCTTACAAGTACTTAAGGAATAGATACAAACAAGAGAACGATGGATTAGGTACTTGACCACGTGATTCTAGAAATCGTTATCCCTTACATTTGCTCTCAAGTTCTTTGTAAAGACGCTATTGTACCCAATGCGAAAGTTGTTTATTTAAAGGTAAGTAGTATGTCTAATAAAGTAATCTCTAACGTTATCGATCACAAAAGGGAGTCAACCATCATGGTCCTCGACCTCAGTGTCTCAAGTATAAGAGTAAATATTTAGCACTTCAGGCACTTATTGCAACAACTCTTGTCGTGTAAAACAAAAAGAAGTCAACTCAGCAATTTGGGTTGTAGGTGAATATAATTCAATTGACTTCTAACATGTTACACATACATAATCGATAGCATGACACGTGTTCAATATATTGTTGCGTGAAGCATGTGTTCTTTGCAACCTTTTATTCACCTCAAAATTTGTAAGCAACCTGTTGTATTATACGTAGGAAAGCGACTGAGGAGATGTATTTAAGTCAATTTTAGTCTAGACAGCTTATTTTTTTTTTTTTTTTTTTTTTTTTTTTGGGGTGACACACCGGCGACTTCCACGCAGTTCACCCTGGGCAACGACGTAAAGTAAATAAAGTCCTATGCCATCGACAACGTCGAAAAGATCCGGTACGTTGGTCGATGGCCAAAATGATTTGCAACCGTCGGCTAACGTGCCGGTTGGGGAGCAAGCTCCCCTAACACAAAAACAAAAAACAAAAAAAATAAGGGTAAATCGTGCAAATACACCAAGAGCGTTCAGACTCAGTGTAGCGAGGAAGTCAGTTCGAACTTCTCCCAAAAAATCGAGAGTCAAATACAAAAAAATTATCAGAAAACTATTGAGATCACTATGGAAATACTTCGTTATCTTCAATTTCATCACATCAATGAACACAGTAAAACAATCTCCTGACTTCAAAAAATACCAATCATTTCTTCCGGTATTTAAAAAAAGTTTAACAAATTACACAAAACTCTGTCACGAACATAATAAGAGTCTAACAGCACAATATGCGTCAAACTCGTCTCTCTACCAAAACAACAAGATCATCACATACGATTGGAAACCTAATGATATAACAACATTCAACGATAGGGACAGGGCTGAAACTCAACAAGGCATTTTTGGACAATGCTTAGGCATTTTCATCAAATAATGCCTTATTTTTTACAAAAATGCCTAGTTTTTGCCTCATTCAAAAAGGCAAATACAGGGCAATGCCTTATTTTTTGCTCCAAAAATGCCTTATATTTGATGAAAAATGCTTGCATTTGGTACACAAGATTGCAATGGTTTTGCTTGCATATTTTAAGGAATTATGCCTTCAAATTAGGGCATAACAGTGGTAAAATGAAAACGGGATTTTGGATATAAATCCCACTAAATTCCTTTGTTTTAGGGATTTTTAAGGTAATTTGTGAAGAATTCTTATTTTTATTTTTTTTTATGGCAGGATTTTTGATAGGATTACCATAATATTCCCTTAAATACGGAATTTTCAGAATTATTGTACAAAATCCACCAAATAATGTACTAATTTAGTTAGGGTTAGGGTTAGGGCTAGGGTTGAGGTTTATGAAAGTACAAATTAAGTTAGGGTTAGGGTTTAGTTTTATATTTGCAAAAAACCATCAACACCTTAGGTACATAGGTTTTTCTAGCGAACAATATCCACATGCTATTATTAAAGGTGAAAAAACCAATGGTACAGGTTAAAGTGCGTTAATCCAAAAAGTAACGGAGAACGCGTTTTAGGTGGTTTGGAAAATCACTTAAACATAAATATCTCTTACTTATCTGTTTTAGGATGATTAAAGCATTGCAACAGCCTTATTACACCATTAAAGAATGTATTTAAAGCATTAACTCCAAGTACGTTGTTTTTAAAGCTTATTTCCACTTAATTTATCAAAAAACCCTACGCGTTCTTAATTTAGCATTTACAAACGCATTAATTATTGTTCAGGCTCTCAAAACCAAATGTGATCAAATTACTTCTTTCATTTATGAAAACACGATGTATTTAACTTGTACGTATTATTTAGGATGTTTGTATTTTGTAATGATCAATAAATAAAATGACTTTGCATTAAATCTGAACCAAAGTATTAAATAATATTTTGTGTAATTTATAAAGTATTTTTTATTGAAATCTACAAAAAATACATTAAGAAATGCTATAAAGAATACATAGAGAATTCTATATAAAATACATACGCAATTCCAAAAGTAATATTCTAAGAATTCTATGAGTAATACTTACGGAATTTCATATAAATTCAATGGGAATTAAGGAAGAGTTTTTCCGTTTACTTTTCCCATAGGAAAACAGGGTGGATTACTTAAAAATTCCCATTTCTATTTTACTACTGAACTCATGCATCAATGCCTTATTTTGAAGGCAAAAAGTAAGCATTATCATAGTCTACAGTGCCTAATAAACCAGGGCATTTTCAGGTAATAACACAACTATTTATTTTATAATACAGTACACATACAATACACAAAACTCCTAAGTCCACATTTGAAAAAACCTTAAAGAAAATATGAGATGGTGTAGAAAAAAAAAAAAACTTACCTTGTAGTGTTAGAGTTCCGCGGTCCTGGAAATATCGCGGAGTTCACTCCTACTACTGTTGTAGGTGAAATAGGGTGCTGCGGTTCGTTTGGCGGTGGTTTCGTCTAATTTCATGAATTACTAAGAGCGCTAGGTGCCTATCTATATAAAACGTCAGTAGGTGATGTGAAAAAAAAAGTGTAAAAGTTGTTTGACTGTTACTTACCTTAAACCACTTCCTTAATGTGATCAGTCCTATGATATAGTATAGGCAATGCCTTATATATGAATTAAAATACAAGGCATATATTGCTTAAAAAAATAAGGCATAATAAAGGCATAAAGTACTTGCAATACAGGGCATTACTTGATTTTATGCAATGCCAAAAAATGCAATACAAGGCATTACCTGATTTCATGCAATGCCAAAAGATGCCCAAAAATGCCTGGTATTAATGCCTTTTTGATGAAGGCATTGCTTTTTTGTAAAAATGCCTTATTTTATTGGGCATTGCCAAATGCAAATGCCTTGATTTTGCCATTTAATGCCAAATGTTAGGAATATGCATCATTTTTTAAGGCAATGCCTAGTTGAGTTTCAGCCCTGGAAAACGCGAAGATAAGAGATATAAAAATAGTAAAAAATTACTTCATAAAAATTGTGAAACCTAAAAGAAACAACTGCAACCTAAAAAGTTGCCTCGTTTCAATAAACATGATCATAACCCAAAGCGCTCTAGTTTTTTACCTTCTCAATAGAGTAAACAAGAAAAAACTATCAAATAAAGCGTTGTCAAAAAACTGTGTCGAAATCACTAAGATAATAGTTTTCAAAACGAAACAACTAGGCAGGATCTTCCTCCTTCAAATTAGAGCATACTTTGAGAACGCGAACCTTACTTTATACGAACTAGAACTCAAACTCCAAAGTAATATTATTAAACAAGTTAGTGCGACCAAAAAAACAAAGACAAAGCATAAACCCGGAAAGGATATACCGAGACCCTTAACCAACAATAGAACACAATCACCAACTAACGGTGTCTTTACCAAACCAAAACTTCACAATAACCAAAAAACAAAAAATAAATTTCATAAAAGTAATTTTATTCTGATATCGTTCTTTTCACCGAGCACACACAACACTAACAACATGTCCTCAAACACCAACTGCCTCAAGGAATTCGATAATCTTACGAGAGAAGAAGCTATGGCTAAACTCTCTAAAATTTTGGATAGTCCTATGAAACGTAGCATTGAAAAGCAGGTTATGGATGAAATTATTAAACGCGAAGAAAAAGAAAACATTGCATTTCTTCTTAGTTTCGTTAACAATAGTCACAAGAACGACCAAGTACACAACGCCCTTTTTTCTTCCCTTTTTAAATACCGTCCTCTACTTATAAAATTACTCACACTACTTCAGAACAACAACCTCAGTATATTTGACGATGAACCTATCGATCCAAATAAGATAGATCTCTCAGCAAACTTTGGTAGACTTGAAGAATGGACCGAATTAATCCACCCTTCAGCAGCCTTCACTATCCTCATTCCCTCTCTTCCTACCCCTCCCAACACCAAGCTTGATAAGCTAATGAAAATGGACCCCAAATTCAAGAAATGGCTCATTAACGGTACGCCGCCAATTTATGTGACCTTCTTTTCCTTACAAGAAAACCTCTTTTCCCTCTCTCATCCTTTTACCAAATATTATATTTTTAGTAACATAGTAAATAAAATTTATTTTATCATTTCTTCTCTTCGTTCGCTCATATTTAATCATATTCCTTATACTGATTTTAATCACACAGGCACACTTGGTTATGCTACTATTCCGTTGATTCGTGGTCATACTGCTTTTATCTTTGGACTTAGAGCGGCTGAGATTATCAACGAAGAATATGCTAACGAAGCGAAATACCTCCGTGACGTCCTTAGAAAACTTCCATTAGTCCCTACAAGCGCGTTAAACTTTTTCGACTTTGACAAAACGAAATTATTGAAAAACTTCTTACGTTATATCGATAACTTTCTTATTGGAAGAACCGTTACATTGTGGAGCGAGGAAAGACCCTTTGATGTAGAAGAAATCCTCTCCTTCTGGAAGAAGAATGCCCATGCACCAGAGATTACCCTGGACTCATCAACATTCACCAGACACGGCCAAACGAAAATATCTTACTACGCGGATATCACCCTCGCCTTAGAACAAAACAAGTCAATGGTGATTACTATTCTTAACAGAGCAGGATACCATGTTAAGTACGCCGAAGAAAATGGTTTCACTAGATATGTCCCTTGTAGAATGCGTTTCGAGAAAAGTACCACCCTACTCCTTGGTAAATCATGGTCAGGCACCCCAACGGAAGTTATCATTGCCCTAGCTAAGAAGGAGGTAAATTTTTCTTGCTCTAAAAATAAAATTTACTTACTACTCAATAGATCTACCCGCACTTCGTCTTCCTTGACTGTACAACGAAAGGTGCTAGAACTAGCCACTATATCGTCGGTTTCGGTTCATCAACTGCGAAAGAAAAAGTCTTATCAAGATACGGCCATGGAATCACCCTCGAGATCAACAATGAAGAAAAGATCATGTGTTTCAACAGAAGCCGTTTCTAAATTCGCCACCATCAAGTTCCTTAAAAATAGTCCAATCTTAGAGTTACATAAAAGGCACCATCTCTTACATGTTATGTGCTCCAGTAATAAACATGGGTTTTTCTCTAAAAAAGCATTCAAGTTAAGTAAACCAAAAACAATACTAATCAACTTTTTTAAGCCTAAATATATCACCATTCATCACAACATCATCATTAACAACCTTCTCTCTCTTTTCGTTTACAAATATAACGTTTGGCCAAAAATTTGGGATTACACCTTCATAATGTCTTGTTCTAAACACATATATGGTAAGTCGCGTGTTTTAGACCTTATAAATAATAATATACAAATTAATTTTAAACTAAAAGGAGGAGGAGGCACAGAAACACCAACATCGTCAAAATCTTCGCTCAGCTTAGCGTCATGGAACATTAAAGGTAGAATAGAAAAAAAATTACACAACGTATCCATTCTTGCTAATAAATACAAGTTAGACATTATATGCATACAAGAAGTACACAGATCAATCGAACAGATAAATAGTACGAATTTTAAAAACGCTGTTTTAAAAAATCTTCCAAATTACAAATGTTTCGCTAATGTCCCTAATAACCTAGAAATCAACGATGCTTTTATGAAGGAAAACACAAAATTAATAGACGATTCAGCATGGTCAGACGAGAGGAAAAACCTTGAAAAGAATAAACTTCGCACCAGCAAAAGAGCAAAAGGAGGCACGATAATTCTGTTGCGAGACGAAATCAGGTCTCGAGTAAAAATGATAGAATCACCTAATAATTTCTTCCAAGCGTTAACAATAAGTGATAGTAAAGGTAAAGAAACATTAATTTTCAACATATATCTAAGCGCGTATAGGATACAAAATAAGATAGAACAACTAGACATAATAACTACATTCTTAAAGAAACTCCAATCCAAGAATGTTAATATCAACAATGTGATTCTAATTGGCGACTGGAATATGGCTCAATTTGACAATGACAAGAACTTATGGATTAACAGCGAGCTAATTGAAATTGAAACTAAGTACGAAAACATCATGAATATTTTTAAAATGAATAATGGCCTAACTGACCCTATAGAAATGTTAAAAAACAGTCCAAGCAGTTTTACGTTCCAAATGAAAACCACGATCAAAGAATATGGAAAAGGATTACTGTATGAACGCATTGACTTTGCACTTATGACAAAACCTAACAAAGCAAAATCACTAACCACAATTTCAGACGAACACTCATTGGATCACAAACCAATTATTCTTGAATTCAAATTCACACTCGATGGTATAGAAAAGGATACCAGAAACAGAATAATGAAAACAAAGCTACGTATGAGAAATCCAAAACGCATAAGCGTGATCCCGTCTTTCTCCCTTTCAGAGTACGCGTGTAACCTCTTAGACAAAGCAAATGAAACCGAATTCCTTGCAGATATCTATGTTGATAGATTCGTAGACAACTTCACGAAGGAACTCTTTAAGTTCTCGGCAAAAGAGCTAGGAATAAAAAATGGTAAGACAAAACGTAAACCTTTTATTGAACACTCAGAACATAAAAGACTAACCAGCCTAAAAAATACTTATCGAAAAATAGGTCGTCAAATAATAAGAAACTTTAAACAAACAACCATCAATAAGAACATCAAAAAAATTAACGGATGGATAAAAGAAGCAAACGAGAAGAAACTTCACACTCTTCCCCTTCTTAACAATAACAAAGAAGAAATCAATAGACTAATTAAAGACAACACAAGCTCCATTAATAGATGGGTCAAAGGCCTCCACAACAACCTAGAAAACATATGTATCGATAGATCAATTGACGAGCTAACAGAACTATCCAATAAAACGGTATACAAAAAATTTAAATATCTCCAAAGATTCAACGAAACCACTAACAACGACTTTACCAACAGCGTCATAAAAAACATAAATGGAATCCCTACAATACTATACAGCAACGATACCATCCTTGAAGAGTTTGTCTCCTTTTGGTCGGGATTGTTTAATAGCGAATTCGCCCACCCATCTAAACCGCAAGGCAAGAAATGTCCTATACCGAATCTACTCAAACCGGAATCCTTTGTAGCGAAATTCCCTCTGATAGTTAATCAAGACATTGAAGAGATTACAACAGAGGAGATAACTCATGTCATCAATCTAATGAAATCATTTAAAGCACCTGGGACAACAGGAATTGGAATGGAAATATACAAAGTACTATCCCCAGAAGTTATCAATGCTATAAAAACGGTATGTAACGTATGTCTTAAAACAAAAAGACTTCCGAGTGAGTGGAAAAAATCTAATATGATCCTCCTAGCCAAGAATAAAAGAAAGAAAAATGACGTCTCTCAATACAGACCAATTTGTCTATTGAACTCAATGTACAAAATATATAGCACGATAATTACTAGACGACTAACAAAAATCCTAAGGGAAAATAAAACCATCTCCGATCTACAATTCGGTTTCTATAATAATAGATCAATACATATGGCACATAAATTGTACCACCAAGTTATAGAAGACGCAAATCAAAAACAAAAACCGCTGTACGTACTTTACATAGATTTCAAAAAAGCATACGATTCAGTTCAATTTTGGGCGCTACTAGCAGCGCTAAAAATACAAGGTCTTTCATCGGAGTGGTGTAACATAATAATGTCTTTACTAGAAGATTTAAAAACAACCCTCGAAATACCGGTTGGTAAAAAGGCATTCCCAATTAATAAAGGAGTAAGACAAGGTGACGTAATAAGCCCTATCCTTTTTTCGCTGTTTATTAATATCCTCCTAAAAGAGTTAGAACAATCAAAACTAGGTTACAAATGGTCTGACATAATTATAGCGGTTATTGCGTATGCAGACGATCTTAAAATAATGGCAGAATCAGAAGAAGAACTAGAAGAAATGTTTGCAATCCTCTCTAAATGGTGTTACTTCTTCGGAATGGAAATTAACTGTGATAAATCATCTCTCACGCACAATAAGTACGTTGATAAGAATAAAATTCCAAACCTAAGATGGAGAAATAAAATAATCCCAATCCTAGACGAAAATAAAAACTATAAAGACCTTGGTATCCTAACGAACCTAAACCTAGATTTCACGAAACAAATTAATAAGACGAAGGCTGTCCATAGAGAAAGACTTAAACTTCTAGGTACTAAGAAACTATCAGTTAATAATAAAGTTAAAATCATAAACACGGTAATTAACCCTGCTGTAGATTTTGTAAGTACGTCTGTTTTCCTCGGAGTAAATGCTCTTGAAGAAATGGACAAAAACGCATCATGTACAATAAAAGGAGCAGCTAAACTCAGACACAACCTATTAAACGAAAGACTCTTTATAAAACTAACGGGAGCAAACCTGAAGTCACTATTTATAAACCAGACGATAGGGTATGTAAAGAACATCGTATATAATTGCCTTAACTCGAGTAACAAATATTTAAGACGGATTACAGAAAAAAGATGCCACACCTCCCCTTCGTTTCATCTTTCATTAAGCCAAGACAAATACTTGGATCTAAGTACGATTAAAGACTCAGTCACAATAGCATCAGAACTCCTAAAAAACGCAAAATTAAAATTATCATATACATGTGAAGTTAATAAATTAAATAGGAATATCCACAGAAGAAAAGTAAAAGAATTTACAAAAAACGCGCTAATCATAAAAGAGCATATTGTCATAGCTACAGACGGATCAGTCAGTACAGATAATGAAGCTGGTATAGGCGTTTACGCCCCAAATAACATTAATATCGGTCTCCCGGTACTGTTTAATAAAACTTCTATTAATGCAGAATTGGAAGCCATTGAGGTTGCACTAAAAATATCTCCCCTAGAAACGAAAATACTAATAGCATGCGATTGCACCTCTGCCATGGACTCTATAACAAATTGGACCTCGTGGAGTAACAAAAAAAGAAGAAATACACCACATTATCACACAATTATAAGAATAATCGAAGAAATAAACAAACGCAAATACCCGACGAAATTTATATGGATACCTAGCCATACCATGGAAGACGCAAAAAAGAAAGAAAAAAAGAAAGTTAAAAAACAATTGATGTTACTCGATTTAACGTACGGTAAAGATAAAACAAAATGCCTCGTTATCATGAATAACGAAGCAGACAAATTAGCAAACTCAAATAGGAGTAAAGAAAAAATGAAGGGTATCCCTAAAGGCAGACCTGATTGGAATATTACAAAACGTAAATCAATCTTAGACATAAAATTTAGAGACTACGTGAACCAAAAATTTACGGAATTCTATTTCGACAACCTAGAGGCAAACGCTAACAAACATTGTAGAACAAGAAAAAATATCAACTTTAAAGCGAGTAACATCGAACACAAAATACACCTGGACAAAACGATTTCAGCATGGTTACTCAAAGTAAGAAGTAATGGTCTCCCATTAAATAAATTTATGTTCAAAAAAGGCAAAAACGTAACATTCCCTGTTGCAAAAACCAGATACCTAACGATGTACCCCACGCCAAACTGCTCTATATGTAGCAGTAGAAATAATAAAAATATTGACGAAGACTTCGTACATTTCGTCCTCTGTCACTCTAAACACTTTTTTGAAAAAATTAACCACCACGCGTGCAGAATCACGGATGAATATTTAAACAAGAAAAAAACTATAAACAAAAAACAACTGTACAACAGCCTTGCTAGCCCGGATAACTCTTTCACTAAATGCAAATGGTTCCGTAAAAATGACCCCTCAGATGTTCGTATAGAAATAGCTAAATTAGGAGCAAACATACCAGATAAGAGTAACACGTTCAAGGTGAAATGGATATTTCAGAATATTAACGAAGCAGGTGATCCAGATTTGTTTAGAGGAGCACAGGGATACGTAACAAAAAAATTTATAAATAATATAGCAGTAACGTATGGTATCAAGATCAACAGAGCTGAGAAACTAGCCAACAAACTCAATACAATGTATGTCAGACTTCTATATCAAAAATACAGAAACAGATGTAAACGTACAATAAAAATCAAAAAACACCTCAACCAATACGTTAGCACGGATTATATAAAATGGCAACTCCGATACAGCAAAATACCGATAGTTCACGCCTTTCCAGTTGATAGAGGTAAATAACTTCATTACAACGGCAGCATATAACAATCCCTTAGTGGGAGAATGCGACTTTGGACGCTTTGTCTAATATCTGCCTTAACAAAACAACAACTTACTTACAGCTTATTTTTAGCTCACAATATCCATGGGAAACTTTGGTTCCAAAGAAAGTGATTGTCACCAAGACAGCCGTGTTGTAGACTATGATCCGATTCTCCCAAACGAAATGTGGCTAAATATCGTTGATTATTTATCTATAGATTCATTTTGTGCTTTACGCGCATCAAACACGTACTTCTCTCATATTTTACGCTTCAGCGATCTATCTCATGATTTTTGGAAAACACAGCTAGCAATTGCTCTCAATATTGACTCTGATACCCTCAACAAACGTCTAGAACCCCGTAGGCGATTTATTGAAGTCTCTTACCCTCGTAAAACGCGAAAAATAACCTTCAAACTTACCCAATTTTACAGCTCAAGCAGGAAAGAAAGACACATGGTTCCAGAAGCGAAGGACATTCGAAAGTTGTCAATGGCATGTCGTATTGGTCCTGCACTGTTTGTTCATTTCAGAACCAGGCTACTTGAGATGGCTGCTAATAAACGTCAAGGATACCAAATTAAAAGAGTAGATGCTACTCTAGCTGGGCCATTTCACTATGAAATAGATTGGACCAAAGAGCAAGTTACTTTTGAAAAGGTTTCTGCAGTGTTTAATATTTATGGTGGCTCATTTGGTTATGATGAGTGGTACCAATTTGACTCGTTTACACTAGATTTTATAGAATTCAATAAGTGCAGCCAATTTGGGTTGTAGTTCTGTATCTGAAAGTACAGTGCAACGTCACATTCAATATGTCAGTGTGAATGCTCAAAGCTGACATATTGAATGGATGTTCATCAACTCTACCTACTACAATGTGTACTAAGTGTTCAACCAACAAAAGAGGTTGCAGATGCATCATCATTAAGCGAATAAAAGAAACAATGTCTACTGGTGTTTGCATGAGAGGGTGGCCGAGGTTACACTTTGAACAAACTTGTTTAATAAAACGCAATGAAACTTGCCTAAAACAATACTTACGTTGAGGAAAACTTTACCTCATCCTACTCACTTTTACGATTTATCAAAATAGACAATATTGGGAGGAAGATATCAACGTATAGTGGCTCTAGCGTAGCCTTGATGTTGTCATTTACGCCATACAACATACAAGTACACGTACATTACATAAAAGGAAAAGTTGTCCATTCAAGTTTACCGAAAAGTAAGCTGGCGGTTTCAAGAGAAACTGTACACTGCAACCAACTACCTTCCTTGACAATACAGCAGGTATATTCCATGTCATAGACTACCTTGGAAACGCGACTGGGACCTAAATCGCACATACCTTGATAAAGAGATCTATGGTATAGACTTGTGTAAATGAAGTAGCAAATAAATCAGTCAGAAGCTGTTTTTTTATTTATTTTTTCCAATCCATTTTTTTGTAATGCTTAACATCTATGTAGTGTCCTGAAAATTTTCTCACGCCTTCATAGCCATAAATGTGTCCACTAACACGTATAGCATTCTTGAGATACTGCAATTTACTAAACTCTACCGTACATTGTTTTTTATCATCAGAAAAAACAATAGAGTTAATGATTTCCTCGGGATCAAACTAAATGAAACATGTCAACAATCTCAATATTTACAAGAAAAATAACAAATCATGGTTTGAAAAAGAGCCACATTAATGGCAAAAACCAAAAAGAGCCGGGGACATGTATACAAGAATTTTGAAGTTGGTAAAAACATACTCTGTTATTTCTGCCATAATCGTTCTTGTCGAATATGTAACTCCAAAGATTAGCTACATCCTTTTTCTTAAGAGTCAAATACCATGATAAAGAAGAGAAGTCTTGAGTCATCAAAAATGGAGGATCTGAAGGGTACGGCAAAGCATGCTTTGAACGACATTTAACTACAAAAGACAATGAGAAAAAAAAGGGAAAGTGTGATGATGGCAAGCCAATATTTTTACTTGAACGTTCATCAGAGTGTTCTTTTTACCCCAAATGCGCTTCGAAAATATTGTTTTCATTTGCAAAATAAAACACAAGATCTTCTTGTGGCAAGGGGAAAAAAGAAAGTCAGATTTGGTTTTGGGGTTTGTACTTTTTGCAAATCCTTGGCCAGCAAAGAATGATATTTCCTTATCATAATTACGCAGTGGGTCTTTGTGAAAGTATGTAAGAGGTTGTTTAGGTAAGAAAACAAGCAATGAACAAGGTAGGTTACATCTAGCTGCAGCTGCTATCTTGTGATGTCCATCAATCAGAAAATTTGAAAGAACAGTTTGTGTGCTTTGCCTTATCAAATAGTTCTTTGTTGGGAAAATTGTTTTACGGCGATCAATCATACCCAAAGACATAGCTGTAGGTATTTCACCTTTTTTAAGCTTATTAACATAATGATTAACACGTGATTCATCAAGAGATGTCATTTTTTGAAATGGATTGATTATGTTAACCCTAAACTCTTTTTCGTCTTGCTGATAAAAACAACGATAGTAAGAAGGACAACCAATGTTAATTTCTTTCTTTTCTTCTGAATACCACTCACACCAGTCCTAGAAAGAAAACTGAGTATGCTGTACCCCGTTGAGTTGTATTAAAAACGAACAAAATACAAATAAAGATGTAGAGTTTTAGACTGAATCACGAAATGTTCAGGTATTGTTGACAAACTGTATGTAGGCAAAAAAAGGTTTTTAAAAGGAGAATATCTAACCCACATACCCAATATTTAGCCCATTCGTTTGACCAGTAATCTCTTTCATCGAAATCGGTTGCTTCTTTGTCAATTGTTTTTAATTTGTTTTCGACTAACTCAGGTCTAACAAAAATTTGCATTATGTCATACCTACGCAACGTATTTGAGTAAAATCATGTTAAAGGTACTACAAACTTACGATCCATCAGGAAAAATGGCACTCAAAGTACTGAGTAGATTGTCATCTTCCAAACTAAAACAATCTCCATGATTGGCATTTAAAGCACTTGAAATACTTTCAACAGAAACATCTGCTGTAGCCACACGTGACCACCAAAATTGTCCACTTGAAGTTTTAGATCCCAAATGGACTGAGTCCTTGCCATCAACTTTTATTGATGTATACCTATCGTTTCCACGCATTCTACTGAGTTCTTTGTGAGTTTTTTTTTGAAAAATAATTTGAATTTCTTTTTAATTGATTGGCACGTGGTGTAGTGAACTTACACTCTTATTTGTTCTTCTCTTTCTTCTAACGCTTCAAAAGAAATTTTTTTTAAGTATGGTTCACTTTTAACAATATAATTGCGTCTCCAACGTCCACCTAAACAACATTAGAATTTTTTCCAATTCGCGGAGATGAAAGGTAAACCAGATGGTTTTTCATCAATTTTGGGTTCTAATCACTTACTTTGTGTATGTGTCTTGTACAACTGGTAGTATGAAAAGCCTTGTTTTGGTTTAAGGTATTTTTGCTTTTCAGCATTTGTTTTAAAACAAAACCCGCTGCATTTACTTATAAAGTGTTAGTCTAGGCGATTAGAGGATAAATAAGAAATAAACTAAACTGTGTTTGTCTAAAAATGGTAGCTACGTACGTTTTCCACAACCAATTTGATCTACCGACTTTTTTCCAGCGCCTGCAGACACTTTGACACGAAAGTAAACATTTCAACTCTATATGTCCGAACAATACACTTAAAACAGCGTCAACATGAAAAGGGTGTGTGGGCTCCATTTCCACAGACAACTATGGTTAAATGGCCTTTTAAGGTACCTGTTAAGGCGTTACAACACTTACGTGACTATGATTTTTGTTGTAACTGAGGTCGTAGGAACGTGGCGGTTGTAGGAATGCGACAGTGTGGTTTAATAAAAAATAGAGATATTAGAGATGTTTTTGACCATTTCTCTGGCATTGTTACAAGAACGTTTTAACGTATTTCAAAAAAAAAATGCAATGAGAGACAATTGTTTATTGAGAAATGGTAGAATTAATTAATATCTATTGAAAGTCTTTCATAGAAATGCTTGCAGAACCAGTCAAAAGAGTAAGCTGTGTATCAACAATAGGAACATCAGCCATCCATTTATCTTGCATAAACTTATGCTTATCTAGATAACGTTGAGTGCTGTATACTCTATCTTGTATATCGTTCTTAGATAACCCTGCTTCAGTCAAAGCTGTCGTTTTAGCTTTAAGGTCAGCTTCGTACTTAGCGTATTCGTTAAAGTGATGTGTCATTTCTAACTTTTTTCTTTTGAGACAATAAATGAACAAGTTCTTTACTTCTTCTGCTTCGAACGTCAGTTTTTCTTCGTCAGTACTGAGCTTTTGGAGTAGGTCATGTAAACTGTTAATGGAAGCGAACTTTTGGCGCTTGTAGAATGCTGTATTTACTTCGTTAATGGATTTGTTAATCTCTGTTGAGTTGGCTATCGATTCGTCCAGTGGTTTGATAGCTGGGAGGTTTAAAGAGAAAACGACGTTCATCTCGCCAAACAGAAGTTACTTTTGGGATTATAAGCTAAGCAATAGGTGCTTAACAAAACCGTTAAAACAGTTTCAACCAAAGTTCAGATAAATGCTTTTCTCGAAATTGCACAAAGGTTTCTCACCTTGTACCTTTTCTAGTTGCCAACACGAGGCCACGAGGTACTGTAATCCTGGTGAAATTAGAGTCATTACCATGACAGTATGTAATTAATACTGACTGACTATAGCGCCAAGTGTAGAACAGTGCGAAATGCGCGTATCTCAAGTAAGTTGCCTTTTGACCGTTGAACTTTTTACATTTTGTTTTTCTGAGAGGGCTACGCGACTGCATGCACTACAGTGAAGAGTATTCGCTTCTACCAAAGTACTTACTACCAACTGGATAAGCTCAGTAAGATCACAACACCTTACGCATTTCACAGAACGTTGTTTAAGTACAAGCAACTAAACATGGCTGAATTACAACTGCCCAGCAGCGTTGACATTTACAAAGCGTTTATACAACGCGTATCAGATAAAGAACCGATAGTAACGTTCGTATCACGCTTATACGCCTTGTACCATCCAAAACACCAAAATGAGCAAAAAGAAGACAAATTACAGCTTCTCGATATGGGTTGTGGCGTTGGACGGATGTTTGGTGCGTTCTAGACCATCAGTTAAATTAATTGCCTAATTCCTCTGGTAGATATCCTCTTACGCCACAAATTCAATGTGGTAGGCTACGAAGTGCGTCTTTATTTGTTTACACTTCAAACTTAATTTTGAACGCTAAAAGCATCACAGCCCTATGATCCTTACTTCCAAGAGTCACAAAAAGTAGCTGCAGAGTTAAATACAAAAACAGGATCTAATATAACAGTCAAACAGGTACAAGTTCAGCCGACGCCTTTCACTTACCACTAAATAGTGTGGCTTTACTACTATGACAGACAGTTGCGCATACGACATCATCACATCCATCAACGGGTCTTTCTATTATCTCCTGTCAGTGGAAGACAGAATCAAAGCATTAAAAAACTGTTTCAACGCTTTGAAGCCTGGAGGAGTTCTTTTTCTTGATCAAGCGAACTTTATAGTGTATTTAGCTCAAAATCCACAGGTTAATCGGCAAGAGACAAAGTCTGTTCATGGTATTATCATATAAAGTCTATTTGATTTGCAACTGACTCTTTGTTTTAGGTGTTCCTATTCTTCGCAAAACAAATATTAGTTTTGATTGGCATGATGCTCTCTGGAAGCATCAGGATGACTTTTATCATAATGGCGAAATGTTCAAGAGCGAGGTGTTCACGTTTGCTATCATGACATTTCCTGAGCTACGCTACAGATTAGAAGAAGCAGGATTTGTGAATATTCATACTTTTAATGACTGGAAGGACACAAAACCTTCCAAGTTATCTGGTCGTCGTATGCTAGTATCCGCACAAAGACCATTATAAGATCAAGCATATTATGACATGATAATGCAGTAAGAATGCTCAATCATGGTGTTGTTTAACTAAACGCAAAAAAAATAAAAATATTATGTCCATTTGTATCACGTGCAGTTTCTATTTATGGTGGATACGATAAGTACAAAAACAAGTTGGCTTCTACTTCCAAGGCCTCCATTTGTAAGCTTTAATGTGCCGATGAAACGACGCCACGCACGTGATTTTTTATTTAAGTTGTGGGATTTGTTAAGTTAACCGACCAAACTTTCAAGCCTATCGGAATTCGTTACTTACGAAGAGTCTTTAAAGTATTCAATATTTATGTTATCATTTTGGTTTATTGCTCTTCTTGGTGTAACTTCAGGTCCATATATGTTCAATTTTAAAGCAACGAGCGTAACACTAGATAGTCCGCTCATTTTATATTTCGCGTGTCGACTACCACGATTATGTATTCGCCGATAGCCGCAAGCAGACGTTACATATAGACTTCGAAGGTACTAATAACCCTATTTACTACTAACGATACTTATAATCACGAATAGGTAACCCGCTTTTTCCTGTGAAAGTGTTTCTTGACTTAAAAAAACAAGTCATAGGTAATACCATTTCCAAAAAAGCTTCAACCGAATATTCACGTGCTCTAGGATGCCCACAAGCGAATCATACTTTTTTAGACTCTTTCAATACTGATTGGACCAACGCATTATATTGTAACAGCAATGCTGAGGGCGAGTACTGTAACTACAAGTTAACAGCAACGGACTTCTCTGGAAAATACGCTCAAACTGGAGTAGATTTCTATTGCCGTGTCTCTAAAAAAAAGAGTAAATTCGCCCTAAACCTGGTACTACATACACATATCTCTCATATCGTTTGCAAGACACTTGAGCTAACCACTTAATTAACAAAGCTATGGGTAGCTATTTGGATCTGTTTGCCAATCTTCTTGACTACAAGTGCCATCATGTGGACAAGGCGTTTGAGACGCATGCGACGAGGTACTAAAATTCTCAAAGAGCATACTTAACGCGTACATAAAGATAGACTAAACGCACCAGCACCACAACAGAACTCAGAAAAGGATAGGATAATACAAAACTATGTGGAGTCTTTGAATTATGGAGCAACTCAACCTGTGCGCTACCGCCTCTTCTCCTTTTGGTTTCTTAAATTTGTATCAAGGAAGAAGAAGACAAAGAAAGAAGGCCCGATTGGGATAAGTGCATCACATGCAAATCGAAAAAAGTTGATTGTGTCCTTCTAAACTGTGGTGCGTTTAAAAAAGAGCGAAGATTTTGTCACGTGTCTAATGGACTTAATAGGACACCAAGGTCTTTGTTACGAATGTGCAAACAAAGTCGATAAATGTCCTTGGTGTAGTCTACCTGTAGTATCAGTACTCAAAGTCTACGAAGTGTAGTGTACAATAATAGCAATAAAAATCACATCTCCTAAAACTTGAACTGTCAAAACAATTGTTGGATTTGAAGACAAGAAGGCGAGCTACCTTGAAGACAAGAATATTGAAAATGCTATGTATTGGTTTATTACTAAATTGCTACAACATCAAAGTAGTTGAAATTTTGTCTATTGGTTAGAAACGTAATGGTGATGGTATGTAACCCAGCTGATATACTTCCAATATTTGCTGAACGTGTACGCCAGTTTTGCCATCCTAAACACTTTTAATGCAAACTGTCAAACCTTGTACTTACCACCAGTGCTGGTATACGATATTGTGGCCTTTGCGGTACCATCTACAAGAACTTGGATACGTCTTGTACCTGATTGAGCAGTAGCAACGCGAGCTCTAACTTGGTAGTTTGATGTAGCAGCAACGTCAACGTCATACTCTAGAAACTCGTGGCTATCGATGTAACCAACGTTACATCCGCCTCCAACATCACTTGTTAATTCAAGATCAACTCGTGGATCAGTTAATATAGCACCACATGTTGCACCACCTATCACTTTTAGTACAAAGGCATGCAGGAAGTGTAATGAAAAGTACTAACCTCGGTTTGCAGATGATCTATCAAAAGAACCTGTGAATGCTTCTGCTTGAATCCTTCCTGGAACTTCAAGAGTAGGACATGCAAAGGCTCCAAAGGCTTCACTTAAAAACATAATTGAACTTATCTACAAGTTCATTAAACAAAGCTTCAAAGGACGACAAGACAAGCGCACCACTGCTCTTCCACATGTTGCCGAAGGCGAATTAATCCAGGTCGCCCTACCATAGTTTGCTCCTGAAGGGAGATCCTTTGCTGCCACACTACCAGTGCTTGTAATAGTAACAATTCGCCATCCATTGATTCCGTTAATGTTGACAATAAACCTCTTGATACCTGGCGCATAAGCTACATTCGTAGATTCAAAGAACAAAGGTTCGGCTACACTCAAAGATATTACTGGTCTTAAAGAAACAGCACCGCTTGTAGGATTGATAGTGAATAATCTTACACTTGGAGTTTGCTCCCGACGATCTTGAAAAGAGAAACTAAAACAAAATGTGTTTGTATCGAAATCAAAAGCGATTTCATAAGAAGGAACACCGTCGGATCCAAACTGCATCACAGTTGCATCAATCTACACAAAAGCACGTGTTACTACATTGTAGTTTCTTCGACTAGCATACCGATGTTCCAATTATTGTCACCTTTAGGTTGTTACCACCTTGGTAAAAATAGTAAAAGAAGCCATTACCATACACAAGCTGAGCAGAAAAAAACCCAGATATTGCTAATCAATGTTATTACTTTTTGACTCCAAAAACACTACGTACCTATACCGCTCGATGTTGTGACAGCACCTGATGATTTGTCGAAGAACGTAGGGACGATAGTATTTCCAACTCTTCGAATGAGCAAGTACTTATTGTCAACTACAAGCCAACGTTATTGATTCACAAAGTGTAAGTTCGGATGGAACGCACTTGGATTATAGCCTAAATCCACAAAACCACTTTCAGTCATAACCTTACGTACAATCCGATAGCTCTGAAAAAGATTAGTCGACTCGTTTTAGGAATTTCTCAGGTACCCCAGAAACATAGCGAACTCTCAATAGGCTGTCTACACCACCAGCTCTAATGAGAATACCAAACTCGGTTTCAGCATGGATAAAGCCTCTAACCTGTACAGCGTTATCCCTGTAGAAAAGAGTAGTGGAACCACCATTAACAATTTCTAAAGCGATTGTTAGCAGAGTAATAATAAAAAAAAAGGGTCACAAAACAGTTACCATCTTGAGTGCCTATAGTTATCGAAAGCCCAGATACGACATTATTTATAGTAGCTCTTCCTACTGCACATAAAACTTCTCCTCTATTGCCAATATTCCCAGCAGCTGTTATTCTAAAAGAGACACCTGTAGCTGGCGCAACAGGCGCAAGTGTTATCAACGTGTTGTCAGTAGCCCATACTGCGAAAAAAGGATAAGTTATCGTAGTACAACGTTTGGGTCAAACTTTAGAAAAGGTACTATACCATATGCTACAGATGCTACAAGGGCAAAGGATATGAGGATTAGAGATCGCATGTGACTAGTGTACTTCCACTGTTTTAATACTGGCTTTGTGGGTTTTCTATCACAAATGCGGTTAATATTTACCCGTGTACCGTAAACCTATATTTAACATCTTAGCGCTTGAGAGCAAAAAACCAACTAGCGCAAGTGAGACGAATATCGCTAGCCATTCTCCAATATGTGGTTTTAGATTTCCAACTAGAATTAAACTCACGCACGTGTTGGCGTATTTGGGTGTTAAAGTTGCGTTTGGGAAGGCGGGAGTACTTTACCCACTGGCAAATGTGTAAACATGCGCAGTGAGGTACATTCTCGGTATTCACGGCCATTCCAGCTACTCACAAATTGCGATTGGTGATTTAGCATAAGAAAAAATCAAGAGAATAAGCTTAGAGCTGCTCGCTAAACGGTGTACCCTCTAAGAAAAATAAGGCAAGAAGCTCAAACATTCTTTGCATTTTTGCTAATACTATGCGTCGAACGTAAACAAATTCAAAGCCACAATATATGTAGAGCATGCATAACTTGTAAAAAGCATGTGGCGCAATGACAACACCAACAAAATCTCACATTTTTAAACGGTGTAAGCTGATTACAGATTTTGTTTCTGAGTTTCTTAGCCGTAGGTTACCCGGACCACTACCACCTCTGCCTAATACCAAGTGAAATATCACCACGAATGCACCTAAGGCGCGTGTGAAATTGTAGTTAATAACATTGTCACGTGCAGTATTGTGAATACCAAGAAGATTGATGAGTATCTAGCGCTTTTTGCTCTTTATACAGTCCTAATTTAGCAACAAAATGTAACAAATAAAGTGCACTGTGGCAACAAGTCGGTTGCTTGTGATTTGTGAAACTCTTTTATTGGCTAACGAGACTTAACATACGCACCTGGGCGTATTCAGAGCACTCCATGAGCAGTGACCGAAACCAGGTGCAGCTTGAGGATCAACGCGAATTAACAAACCCTATTTCGTGGGGACGCGACAATAGTTCAATGAGCGCTACTAGTAGTGTATTCAGTAGCACCAGAGATAATATTGGCTCAATTTACAACCCTATCGTAGCGCCTAAAAGAAGAAAGAAAACAATTAACGTACGGAGCACAAATAACTCGCCGCTGATACGTTTTTAGTACTTGTTTACAGGTAAATTGACTTTATTCCCTGTAATTATTATATGTTTGTCTGTTGGCTCAGGATCACTTCTACTATATGGAGATAACGTACGTAGAGTTAATACTTCAATCGTTGCGAGAAAAAAACTGACAAACAAATAAACGCCCCTATTCGCTTTAAAACAATCTAAAAAGCGTATAGAAATACACAACAGGCTATTTTGAATCAAACGAACTTTATTATGGCTTG
>JALMLS010000333.1:0-29710 GCA_038496445.1 Trichosphaerium sp. ATCC 40318 | reverse complement strand
CAAAGTCAACTTAATGTTCCTTTTTTGGTGACTAAAATGTTATCTGGCTTCAAGTCAGCATGAATTATTCCAAGAGTGTCAAGTAATGTCAGAGCATTGAGGAGTCTGAAGGTGTATGCACGAACATAAGGTAATGGCAATGCTCCTTTCCAACCCTTTCTGAATTGACGCAAGTCCTTTTCTAGGTTCTCAAACACAAGACACAAGTGACCACGTTCTTGCAACTGCTCATAAAGGTAAACACAATTCCTGGTGTTGTGGGGATCTTTCTTTTTGATCTCTTCTAGAAATTTAATTTCTGAAAAGCCTGAACGCTTCATGACATCGTTCGAGCGCAGGAGCTACAGAAAATTATAAGTAAATGATTAATCAATGAAAAGTAAAGGCAAAAAACTTTTTGTGAAATTCACAAACCGCCTAAAAAGATCATTCAAGACATACCTTTATAGCAACTTCTTTGTTCTTTTCAAGTATGTTATTAGCTTTTAAAACATTACCAAATTGCCCCTTACCATGAAACCCAACGATTTTATATTTCCCACCAATAATATCACCAATACTAAGCACATAGTAAGTAAAAGAAAGAAAATTTCATTCAAAAAAAAACGTTGTTTAGAGGGTCATTTTTCTCGCCTCTCCTGAGATGTTTGTTTGAACGTACCGTGCTTTATAGTAACCTTCTTTATCAGCTGCAGGATCAGGACCCTTTCTTCTAGTCTTATCGGATAACTGAGAGGCTACACAAGAGAAACATTAGGAACAACTGAAAAGAATACAAAAAATGATACAAAAATTTTGACACGCACCAAATAAATCGTCAGCTGGTTGGTCAGAAAACAGATCGAAAGCAGGTTTTTTTGGTGAGGCAGCTTTCTTTTCTGGTTCTGGTTTTGGTTCGTCTTCTTCCTCCTTTTGAAGCCTCTTTGAAGGTTTAGGTTCATCCGTGTCCATCGGAGTGGGTTCTGGCTGTGTTTTCGTGGCCTCTTCGCTCTTTATATTGTTGTTTTTCTCCTCTGGTTTCGTTTCGCTTTCCTTGGCCTTCTTTTGCGCATGTTTGGCCTTGATCGCTGCCATACGCTCACGACGCTTGCGTGCGCGTTTTTCTTCTTCAGTTTCGGCGTCTGTGACGGCCAGTTGTAATTGTTTTTCAATTCTTTGGCGGTATTCTTCGTCTTGCTCTACAGGTTCAGCGGGTGGAGATTTTGACCTATGTCTATCACTTCTACTACCGCTTTTGCTTCTACTGTCCCTATCTTTTGAGTGCCTCCTGCGCTTTGAATGCCCATGATACCTATCGTCGTCCCGGCGGCGTTTTGAGCCTGATGAACGATCTGAGCTAGAGTGCCTGTCGGACCTGTGAGTAGAGTCAGAACTACCTCTACGTCTATTGGGCTCATAGTCTGTAAAGTTACTCTGTGTACGGTGGTGTTTTGACGATGATGACCGAATCGACATTGCTGGCGTGCTATTGGCTTCGGTTTTTTTAAGATAAGAGGGTATTTAAACGAAATGAATTCGAGCTTTTAACAAACCAAAAAAATAGCAAAGAGAAAGGCACTTGACTGAAAATTTAAGTGTTACTTAAAATCTTTACACACGCACTTAACTAGCGAAAAAAAATAATGAGCTTGGTGATGACGAAGCACTATGAACTAACCGACCATGTTCGCTAATAATGGCGTAAGTACAATTTGTACAAAACGTCATTTAAGTCATTAAAAAATGTCGTAATAACTTGGATACAATGTATTGCAATCAAGCTCCGTTACGATTTTCCGACAAACGTGACCTTGTGAATTCTGAAAAAAAACGTTGTGTGTTTGTTTTAAGCATTTGTGTAACGAATAGCGTCAATTGCCTTTTTGGTATTTTTAGAAGAGGTTTATCTAGAAGTTGGTATTCAAAAGTTTCTACTTATAGAACTAATCTCCCATTTCATCTATTACGCTATCAGGAGTTAAAAGCGAGCGACACATATAGTGGGAAGTTCGTAGCTTTGGTTGTGTCTATTTTTTTTGCATTGTTTTGTAAAAAAAAACGGTTCGCCATTTATGCGTGCACAAAACAATTTACATCAGTATCACTGATTAAATAGTGTACCATAAAAGTGCGTGTATGACGCAATGACAAAAAACTTCAACACTCTGCAATGAAAACTGCGCACTTTTACCATAATATCTAATTGTGGCTGAGGTGAACAACATGGCATCAAGAACAAGAGAAAGGCGAGCATCTTCTGAAGTACCTCCTCTCAAGTTAAAGGAGATAAACAAGATGGTATGGAAGAAAGATCTACGTGAGGTATATAGGCATTACGCTATTAACCCTGATGATGCGGAATACCTCTTTGAAGAATCAGTACCATCACCACAGTAAGTTAAAAAAAAACGAACAAATTGCACCTTCAGCATTTAACTCACATGTCTATTAAAGGAGCAAGTTGTGCGTTATCTTTGCAGAATATCGCAAAATCGAAAAGGCTATTAAAAAGAGAAAGGCAGAGGGAGCGGATTCGACCCCAAGGTACTTACTAAAGCAGTTTTCAAGCTCGAAACAAAAAAAAAAATTCCAAAATAAAAAAAACCGTTTCGAATTCTAAACGGTTTGTAGAACGTGCAAAATGCGCATTTTGAGGCTTGTTTCGTTAATCGATTATTGGATAAATCATCGCCCTGAGCAACTGGCTGAATCGCGTGTATTACTAAAATTCGAGAGTTACACAACAAAACATGAACTCGAATGGCTTTACTCCACGCTCATGGACCAGATAAGTAAGGAACAAGGAATTGCATCGCCATAGATAGAAAATACCTTGCAATCCATTGTTGATATATGAAACCATAGCGTAACGGTTCTAAGCCGTTAAAGAATTGTAAATTTAAAATAAAAAGAAACTATTTAAAGAAAAAATGAGTCACAAAAAAAAAAAGGTTTATTTGTCTTAAGTTTGTTTTGGTTCATTTTAAGTGTTTGTGACAAGCCAAAAACAGTTTCGCTTCGAATCGTGTTTAAATATGCAATCACGAGTCTTTGAAGAGCGGTGTGGTACGCTTAAGAATGTATACGCGATATCTAGTACAAGGTAGGTTGGAAAGAGCGTCTGTAAGTGTTTTAAACCAGAATTAGGCTAGAAAAAACGAAAAGCTCGTATTTTAGCGTGTCCTTACAGCAATTCTTCTATGAAGCCTTTCTACCAGAAGGGTACGCACATTTGTTGGTTTTTTTTGTAACCGTTTAGAAATGTTTACCAAATTGCCTGAGGTACCCCGATTCAGTGTCAGAGGACTATCTTGAGTACCAAATCTACGATACACTTCAAGCTTTTTGTAGCTACGCAACAGGGACTCTTGCTACAAAGGTAGTGCTGCAATTGAAACGTTGATATTATTTACACTCCAATAAGGCAATATTGAGTGGCGTAGGCGTTGGCAAAGGTGCAGTACAGAAAATTCCATAAATACTACTTGTCACGTGACTCGAAATTGACAGCTTGTAGCGTCTGCGAATGTCACGAGTGCCACAATAAATTGGCTCATCAGAGATGGTACTGGTCACGTTGGTAGGATTGTTTTTGCGTGGTGGCAAGGCTCCAACTTGGACAGAAATGCAAAGACATGGCGGTTGGTTGCAGATGGCTTAAATGACTTCGCAATGCTCCTAGATATGTTATCCGCTGTATTTCCTCAATATTTTCTTGCTCTTGTCTGTGCTGGTAAGCCAACGAACATAAGAAAGCAAGATTATTATTTTAACTTCAAACGTAGGCTCATTATTTAGAGCTATTGTTGGTGTCGCTGGTGGTAAGTGTTTGGACCGCTATATCACCTAATTTTACCTTAAGCTGCTACTCGTGCTGCTGTTACAGAGCACCAAGCCAAGAGAGGTAACATGGCTGGTAAGTCTTTTGTACACGTGGAATTATCGCCGGTACATAGATTGTTATTTGACAAACTTAGATGTATCTGCAAAAGACGGTTCGCAAGAGACATGCGTTAATCTTGTTGGTAACTACCATGGTGCTACGTACATTCACACTGTCTAGGATTGCTTATTGGCATATTTGTTGCATCTTCAATATCAGATTCGAGCTTTGTGACTTGGACACTGTTCTTGGTGCTATCTGCTGCACATCTCATCTTCAATTACCTTGCTGTGAAATCTCTAATCTTTGACAAGTTGAACAGGTTTGTTTGGAATACAAAGGCTCCTTTGCTCATCTATTTAAAAATAGGCAACGCGCAGACATTATTCTGGAGGAATACGTTAGCACTGGTAATCACTGGAAATGTTATTCGCGCTAACTTTTTTTGTAGGAAAAATACTAAGTCCACGACAGGTTAGGAATAAAGAAAGGCTTTGGTATACGTCACCTACCAAGGTAAGACAAGTATATATTACGTTAGGTTAATGTGGTGATTGTAGATATCCTTGGGTGTGCCGATCAGTTCGGTGTGTGATGACAAGACACATCAACAGTTCTGTGTCTATTATGATAAATTCCTTGAGGTGCATCCACATGCCTATGTCTTATTCAAAAAATCTGATGGTATGATCAACGTCCTGTATCTCGACACCGTGACTCCCTTGGATATTATTCAGAGTTACTATCACGCCTTTATTGTGACAAAAAGAGACGCAATGGTGGACTGTACAATACCAGAAATAGAACACAAATGGAAAGAATTCATTACCAAGCTTGAACAGGCTTCATGGAATATTAAAAACTTTAGTTTAGGACAAACTGAATGGCGCGTGTCAACGAAAAAAACGAACTAAAATTACGCTGTAATCATAATAAAAAATGAACTAAAAAATCTGGATTGATCAGGCCTTTTTTCTCTCGAAAGAAAGGTACAAATACACTATAACAGTGAAAGGGTAATGTTCTTATATCACGTGATTTCAAAGAAGTCAAAGTTTTAAAATATAGAGATGGTAATTAGTATTTACAGGATTAACAGTACAATGGACTCTTGGTTACAACTTATGCTCCCACCATTGGTCCGTATATGAGGGAGCATTTACCGCAGGCGGTGGATGTTCTAAACCTTTGTAGTCGTAATTGAAATAGTCAAACGATTCAGCCTATAACAAATTTAGTAGGTCATGGTGGGTGAAGCGACGTTTAAACAAAATAATGGAAAATTTCAAACACTAACCTGTCTCATGCTGGAAAACTGTTGTGATCTTTGTTGTGTAGGTATATAAAACATTGCTCGCGGTACATCCCCTATAAGTGCATCACGCTGTCGCTTGGTGTTTTCCAGATACGATTGGTCGTGGTGGTACTGGAAGTAAGGTAGGTCCTGATCCATTTCGCTCTTAAAAGTGTCTCGAAGCATGCCTGGGACTCTGGCATGTTCAACGTCGGAACAAAGAGTAGTACACTCCCGTGGTGGACTAAATTCTAAGCGAGGTACTTCAGACCTGTTCTCTATCTCTCTCATTACATCAGACGCCTTGATATACGCGTCAACTCTTTGAAGAGCAGCGAGCCATTTTTTCTTGTGACTGTCCTATCCACAAGGTTAACCAAAAATAAACCAGAACTTTCACCTTGGGGACTCAAAAAAAACCCAACACAAAAAAATAAACGTCAACGTACCTTCACGTGCATAGTTATGCTTGTAACGTTGCGGCGCTGCTTCTTATAAGGAATACCAGAGAACCAGCGACCAAGAGCCTTGTTTTAAAAATAAGTAAATGGGAGAGAAAAGCAAAAAAGTTTATGTACTTTTACTCTTGAGTCGTCACTCGCTGTCTGTCTTTGCTTGGTACAAAATAGACGAAGATACTTTAAAAAGTTATCCCAGTGCGTAACTACAATAGAAGTGCCCACATCCGATGCCAGATGTGAGGAGAGCTCCATTGTTACAAGCATTGCAGTAGCATCGATAATTGGGGTCTTAGAGGCAGGCAGGCGGACTAGGTTGCAGTGGGTAAGCCGCGGAAAAAAAGAACCGACAACGAAAAAAATACAGCATTAAAAAGAGGTAGCGGTTCGTGTTTTAAGGTGCAGGTATAAAAAAAAGCTGTTTTGGTATGCGTAAGTTCATAAGAGGGGTCTCTTGCTCACCTTTCTCACGAATCGCGTCTACGATATGTTGATCATTGCCTACGTCTTCTGTAACGAGAAAAGGTTGGGTTCCTAACCCGAGTTATGTTAACATTTTTTTTTTACTTTCGTAGCCCCAAACAATCTTTGTACTTGTTTTTTCTTAAATTTAATACAAAATTTTAATACCCCATACTCGTGAGCACTGTAGGCAACAGTATGGGGCCGTATTGTAGAATTCCACTTTATAAAGTCACCAAATGACGTACGTTTTCTCTTACGCTGCTTCTGCATGGTATAGGCGTTTTATTCGAGGGATATTGTGTCTAATTGTTACAATTACGCTTTAAATGAAAATAATCTCAAAGAAAGCAATGTATTTACGTACCAATTGGTTGTTTATTACTTGTTGTGTTTTGGTGAGTTTTCTAAGACATAACAACGAAGGCGGACCTTAACAAAAAAAAAAAGCGGAAAAAAAAAACGACTTGGACGCGCGAGACGCGTACAATTTTTTAGGTGGATACTCGCAAAGCCTGTGAACTCTTTTTAGGTTATGAGTAAAAGGGTACAATCACATGTGATCTGTACAGGTGACATAAATCAAAGCTGACTTTCTCAGCGTACGTTAGTACTGTGACTCACGATATAAGACACACGTGAAAATAAAAGGAGCATGTTTATTTTTTTTACTGTTTTAGGTACAAGTCCTTGTGCTTACGCGAAGAAAATACCGTTATTTTCCGCCATTTATTCATAAAAAACCCGCGTGACTGTACATCAATACCTAGACTCAGCGCCAGGCCATAGATGAGCGAAAAACGGCGCTGGAGTTGCCCTACATGTACGCTGATAAATGAAAGCAGTACGACGTGTTGTGACGCGTGTGGCTTCCGCTTGCCAGCGTCAAAACGGCAAAAAACACATTCCTCTTTCCCAAATACATGCAATCGTTCAGCATCATTTGGTACGCGTTGTCTTCCTACCAATTAGCGTATTAATACCATTAAACCGCCCAATACTAATTTTTTTTTAAAGTATGCCCAATTCAATCGTGTCGTTGTACTTTCAGCTCTATGGCATTGCTGGATGAGCATATATCTCTTCACAGGCTCTCTGATATCGAAAAGTCACAAAATACGAGTCACAAGGTAATTTTCTTGTAATGCTGTTATGCTTTTACTTCTTTTCCTGGCATACTTTTGTTCTTACTCCATATCAACAGAGCACCTCCAATCACGGCCGGCACTCTGGTGGTTATATAGCACAGTATGAACGTAGTCTAAACTACCAAGTTTACAAAAAGCGAATGACACGTGAACAGAAAGACACAATGGTCAGTGTTGTGCGTGAAAGTATTCGTGGTCCTGACACACTCTCTCGCACTTGTGGTAATACTTTGCTTTGCAAAATTTCAATATTGAACGCGTTAACATTGACTCTGTTTGTAGGAGTCACTCACGCGCTAGTCGAGTACTACACAAAGAGGGCACGTGGAGTACAAAAGTATTTTATATGTAGTGGAACAGGTACTTGTTTATTGTCATTCACTCTCAATCCAATATCTGTTAGATCATTTCGCCAATGATCCTGGAGATTCCGGTTGGGGTTGTGGATACCGTAATATACAAGTACGTTACACCTGCAACATCCCAGGGCAGCGTCAGTTCTAATTGTGTCAAATAGATGTTGTGTAGTTACCTCATGCAATTCCCAGAACACAGACGCTCACTATTCTCTGATAGCGGATATGTTCCAACCATTCCTTGCCTGCAAGGTACGCGATACTATTATCTGATGTGATTAGTTGTGACAACTGATTTGTTTTGTACAGAGTGGCTTGAGCGTGCTTGGAAATCAGGTTATGACAAGGGAGAAGCAACAAAACTTGGTACAGTTTACGATACCCGAAAGTGGATTGGTACAACAGAATGTTCAGCATTGCTCCGTAGTTTTGGTGTGCGGTACGGTATTAACCAGTTTTTGTCAATAAAACTCTGTGACCTTACAGTTTTTTCTAACAGAATCTCGATTTTGGACGTTCACTCCAAGAAAAAACCACAACAAACGTCAATGACGTCTTTTGTTTCTCATAAAAGTAGTAACAACTCTCGTAAATATGGTGATAAATTCAAACCAACTCACTTCCCCAACAAGTCGCTTGTGAACTGGGTATGGGAATACTTTGTCAAGAAAGAGAAGGAGTATGGTAAAACTTTTGTACCACCTCTATACTTGCAGCACCAAGGTACCTGCCGTCGTGTGCTAAAGTCAGCTAAAACTTTGCTAATTTATTTTTTTCTGAAGGTCACTCCAGGACTATTATTGGTGCAGAGAAGCGAGGAGGTAAAATTTCCTTACTCATATTTGACCCTGCGCATGATGGCACAGCATTGAAGAAGCGTATTCAAAATAATAATCTAGCGTCAGTCCGTAAAATGTTAAAAACGTTCACAAGGGTAGGAACTGCTTTTTTGTTTTTTTCTTTTTTTTACAAGGCGCCTTCTCTGACTTGGTTCTTTTCGTAGGGTGTTTACCAGATAGCTTACGTAGAAAAACGCACACGTTACAAAAGAAGTGAGCAACAATACGCTAAAACGAGTGTACTTCATGGCTCTGTAATTCGAGACACGTGACGTACCTTTTTTTTGCCTTTCTGCTTTTTTTTAAGCTCTTGTACATAATTGTAAAATACCACAACCTCATATTTGAATAACACATACGATAGTATCACGTACATAGTATCGGTTTTACAATTTGTTTTTGCAAGTGACTTTGTTAAGTCTGTCCTAGCTTGCTTCTAAGTGCGAATATGACAGTTTACCAAATACATTACCCAAAGTACATAATTAAGCTACATACGCTGAAAACTCACAAATATAGATGTCGTCGGACGAAGAATCAGGTGCAGCAATAAAAACACAACGAGACGTAGAAAACGAGGTAATTACGCGTGTTAGACACAAAACAGCTATTACTAGCGTATTGAGAACTATTGGGTAACAATTTCGTGTAGGACAAGCCTGTATCTATTGACGACAGCGAAGAAGAGGAGGTGCGTGTTTGCAACTACTCACGGCTATTTTGTTTGATTTGCTTGTCTTCTTGACTAACTGACAACATAGGAGAAGCCCAAGGAGAAAGGCATAGCACTGATAGAGGCAATACCATACTAATACAGTCCGTTAGAAAGTAAGAAAAAGAAGCACAAAAAAGACAAAAAAAAAGAAAAAATTGGCGTAGATTCCAAAAAGAAACGTTCTAAGCAAAAGAAAAGCAAAGTATGTACAGCTGAGACCATAGTTGAGCTAGGTACAATTAACAAAAATTTGCATAAATTACCATTTTCGTGATTGTTCTCGTGAAGCTTGCTACGAACGTTGCGTTGCATGGTGTCCATCATTTAACTCATTGACGTCCACTAGGTACACTAAAAGAACCAAAACAAGAGGAGATTGCAATTGGAGCTATCACAATGGCGTACTTAAAGGAGAACTACTCTGATTGTTTTATACGCGTCCAATACCTTTCAAGTAGTGAGGCTGACGCTGTACTACCAGATGGTACAATGTTAACACACCCATACGCCAATACTCATATTTCAAATTAGAGGATGGAAATTTTGATGTGTCAAAGTTTAATGGCACTTTAGACTACTACGTAGTCGGTATCACACCTGGTTCCAAAGATCCGCTCTCTAAGAAGAGCGGTACAGTCAGAGTACGCAATCTGTAGACTATTGATAGCTACAATGCCATTTTATACTATTCTTTGCTTTTCCTTTGTTTTCTTTTATTTAAGCTTGATGTAGACATGGATAGACTACTTGAAAGCAGGAAAAGATGTAAAATGGGGTTCCGGCCAGGATAGTGACGATGAAGAGGATGATTTAGAAGGACAAGTACAGTCCAAAAAAGTATGATTAGCACTGTACATCAAGCGGTAGCAAATAGTTACCTAATGTACTTATCTATTTAAAGAAAACATTAAAAACACGAGATCTATTTTGGACGTTGTACAACGTGTACCAAATTTACAAAAATTACTGTGGTACATTTATATTATACTGCGTGGTACTAGGTGTTTGCAATTCCAGAAAACCGTTTTAAGGTTTTTCTTACCTATCACGTGATACTTTTAAACTACACCACTTTTTTCGCCATCTCGTTTGTAGTATTAAGCGTACTGAATGCGGGCGAACTAAATTATGAGCACTAGGGATCTGGTTGGGTCACGTGCCCTCTACGATACTGTGCAAAGTCACAATTATTCACAAACATACTGTACCAAACCTCGTCGCCGGTAAAACCAAAGGAAAACTGCCAACACCCAGTTTGAGCGACTGCAATCTTTTTTTTTCTTCGGGTATCATTTGCGTTCTGTCCCCTCATTTCTCCTTGGGTTGATGGCGTCATAAGCAAATAGGTAAACATAGCAGCACGGTAACCACCACAACGAGTGGTATCAGTACTATTATCTTCACACATCTGGTCAGAATCATTTCTGGTGGATTTTAAAATCACACAAATTGCCGGCCAGTTTTTTTGAAAACTACTGCGATGGGCTGTACAGGAAGTAAAAAAAAGCCAGCCGCCGCTCCAAGTCCTTCAACCGGAGCTGCGCCAGTCGAGCAAGCAGCGGAGCCATCAGGTGGCGGTGCTAGCGGAGGAAACAAAAAGAGTGCGAATCACCCTTCAAAAGAACAATATTTAAAAAAGTATTTTTTTTGAAGCAAAACAACCAACACGTTTTGTAATACACTTTGGGGTGGTTTCAACACTTTAAATTGATTTAAAAAGTATTTTTGTACCAGTCTCTGTGCTGCGCCTCAAAACCACCCTAATAAGTACTACCATACCTCCACGCACTTCCATTTTAACTTGGATTTGCCCAAAAAAGAGTACCGGCTCGTTATTTTGATAATACCCCACGTGGGGTACCTTCAAGAGTAACCAGCTGGTTAAAATTATTTGTAAATTTCATTTTTGAGACCTCCGGCTCTATCCCACTCCCATATCAAATACAATGTAAAAAAGGTCATGGCAATGACAATAATAAGTGCTAGCTTTTATGTCAGCGATCGACTATCCGATAGAACAAGATTATGATATTGGACCAGAGATTGGCCGGTACGTTTGTTTTTTTTGATTTATTATTATTTATCATTTGGGCAAAGTTTCAAATGCTTTTTGCAGTTTTTCTCCTACTGTATGGGTTTTTTTTTTCTTTTCTTTTCGCCTAATGCTAAATACGATACGTCGGGGTCTTATTTACTTATTTTTCCCTCAAAACAGTTTATAGACCACGTGCGATTTTATGTTTTTTACCTCGTCATTAACTTGTTATTAAGAGGCGGTTTTTCGACAGTGCGAAAGGCCACCAACAAGAAGACAAAGCAAGATTTTGCTGTTAAAGTTATCGATAAACAAGTGAGCAATCTATTTTTGGTAGCCTGTGAAAAGTGGTGGATGCTACAGTCTCAGGATTAATTTTTCTTTTTTTTTTTTTTTTCAAAGTGCTGGTGGTATTCTTACTGTTCTTAGGCTATCGTGGATGATATTAAGTTACTTAAACGAGAAGTTGATATTATGAAACGCGTGGAACACAAGAATATATTGAAGCTTCACGAAATTTATGAATCCGACACCACCGTGTACATCGTCATGGAATTGTACGCCTTTTTTTTTTGCGTTTTTTTTTTGTTTGATGTGAAAAAAAAAACTCATTGACGGTTTGTTCAAAAGGATCGACGGTGATGAATTATTCGATCGTATCGTTGACAGAGGGTACTACTCTGAAAAGAACGCTGTCGTTATAATAAAACAGCTATTAGAGGTACTTATTATCATCTTCTTTTCAAGAAACGCGCCAAATACGCTAATCACGTGATTGTTTTACAATAATCTGTTGCTTATTTTTTACTGCGTTTTTGCTTAAAGCCCTTTCTAGGCGGTAAAATATTTACACGACAACGGCATAGCGCACAGAGATCTCAAGTGCGTACCTGACGGCGATAAAAAATATATATATATACAGAGCTAACTCTTTGCACTCAAGGCCTGAGAATCTTTTGTGTTCTGGCTCTGGAGACACAGAAGTCGTAAAACTAGCTGATTTCGGCCTGTCGAAAATATTCGACGAAGAGGATCTTAGAACATCTTGTGGAACGCCTGGATACGTCGCACCTGAAGTAATCACTTCCGATGGCTACACAAAACAGGTGGACTTATGGGGTATTGGAATCATCACATACGTACTGTACGTGTGGTCTTTGTTTTTTTTGATAAAAACAATCATTCTAATTCCTATTTAGGCTCGCTGGTTATGTAAGTTCTATTTTACAAAAAATTCTTTTGTAGATGAAAGTAAACTAATGTTAGTACTAGCCACCATTCTATGCTGAAGATGATGTTCAATTGTTTGACAAAATTATTGCTGTAGACTTTGATTACGATGATGAGTACGTGTAGTTATTGTAGGAACTGTTTTAATATTTTCATGTTGTTCGTTGGAAACGGTTTAATTAATTGTTCGTCTATTAGATGTTGGCAAGAGATATCCGAAGCTGCAAAGGACTTTATCAGTAAATTACTCGTTAGAGATCCAAGTGACCGTATGACAGCTGAACAGGCAATGAAGCACGGTTGGCTGGTACGTCTTCTACCAAGGTGTACCTTGGTTTTATTATTAATGACTTAAATAGACTGCTGACGTATCTGACAAACCGCTAAACATTGCTGGCAAAATGGAAAATTATGTAAAAGAACTCAAAGAAGATAGGTACAATAGTTGTTTTTATTCCAAATATCACGTGACAAAAAATGACAACTAACGCTTTTAACCAAAAGGGGTGCTGTTGGAGATGACACTGTTGCTGCACTGAACGCTGCTAGAAACTAACTTGGCCCTGATTTGCTAAGTGCGTCGTGTACAACCCAAGAGTGTATAAAAAAAAAAAGAAGAATTATGACATATGTAACTTATCCTTAGTATTTTCATCTAACAATACTACAACAATGTAGGTGAACGAAAATCAATTTAAAATCACTATTTTTGATCGAAATACACAAAGAGTTGAGGTGGATAGTCTTTATTTTTTTTTCAACTCCACACGTTTTAAAATGGGTTATTTTTTTTGTACATAGTGAGAAATCCTCAGTGTTTGCTGCTTTGGAAAGCTGAGTGAACTTCATTCTATGACGGACGGGTCAGTTGAGCCAACAGTAAGTGTTTGGGTACCTTGTAAGCAGGAGCTGCTCCGTTTTGTGCAAACATCATACCTCCTTGGCTACCCAGGAACGCTGGAGGCATGCCTTGTCCTGGTGGGTAGCTAGGATAACCTGGAGCTTGTCCTGGGAATGGAGCTATACCAGGCATCCTTGGGTATTGCAAACCTTGTCCTAATACAAAAAAGTCAATAAAAAAACACGCGCCAAAAAACATATCAACGTACCTCGTGGCATGGCTGGTAGCATGTTTGGATGAGGTAAATGACTTGGTTTAACATCCTTCTACGTACATAGATTAGCAAAGGGCTGATACCAAGTTGTACAAAAAACAAACCAAAAAAACAATAAAGTAAAACATGTCAAGTTTAGCGTACCGATTCTGTCTTTACTCTAGCGCCTCCTTGGCGCGTACCTTCTATAGGTGGAGTGTATAGGTCATCTCCAGCCGCGTGTTGTTGGTAGTTGGAACCCAATGGGACAGAGCCACGCGACTGAGCAGGGGAAGGCATCTGACGAGCCAAGGAATTATCGGCAGCACTTGGCATACCAGTTCCGACTGGATTCACTGCTGGAGCGTCTGGAGCGTTCAAACAGGCCTGTATTAAATTCTTTCCCTCTGGTTTGGTGATCAGAGGCTGTAGTTTGGGTGTAGCGAAGGTGTAAACGTGTCCGGTTTCTGATGCGACGAGAAGCAATACTTGAGTTCCGGTGAGGGTTGCGAGCTCGTAAGCCTTTTAGGTAATTAGTACAACGTCACTACTAAAATAAGAAGCAGTTTAAAAGCCAAAAGAGTGAGCAAAAGGAAAGTTTGTCCGCATCTGCTTCAAATAAAAGCAAAAGGAGGAGTATTTAGAAAATTGGTGCGTTCGATATGTACTACAAGCCTTTTATAGCCAGGCACAGTTCGTTTTAGCTTGTGAACTGCCCACGCGAAAGTGTACATAGACAAATATAAAAAAAAAAAAAAGACGCTCTAGTAACTTTTCTGAATGGCGGCTTTTCAATATAATAATATCTTGGGTAGCTTGCTTTAGTTTACTTCGTAAACCCCGCGCGGTTTTTAAAACGCTTCGAAACCAAAACCTTACCTTTTTCATTATTCCAGCCTTACGCTTTGAAAAAGTGATATGGCGTCTCGATTTCTCTTCTATGAAGGCTATCTCTATCTTCCTCCTGCCCTTTTTCTTCTTTGTACCTACATCAAAACTTATGTCAGGTATCAAGCGCCAATGAAACAGCCCCAGGGACAAAGAAATACGCAAAAGTAACAGGAGAAAACGAGAAAATCAAAAAAGGGCACAGCAAGTTCTTAGCGCCAACTACGTTTTTCCTTGCATACACCGTTATACTGGAAACGGAAAGTAATGTTAACCGGTTATGCTTATTTTCGCTTCAGCTTCGTTCTAAGCTCAAAAAAACAAATCGCATCGCGTGCAAGTGTAAATGCAAATACCAATAGTTCCAACGCACCATCGTCTACTTTAGTGTGTCCGTCCATTATATTTTTTTTTTCGTTATCTAAAACCAAATTGTTAGTTTCCTGGTGTTTCCGACAAGATATAAGTGATTGAATTGATTTAGGGGGTGTGATTCCCAATATCCGACGTCATTACCTTTTAAAGGGAGTGAATTTTTGCTTTATGTGTAAATTGTTTATTTATTCTCACAAAAAGAAATTACGGCGTCCAAAAAAGTCTTCTTCACCACAAAATACCAAAAGATAACAGTGCCTGGGTGCAACAGTACTGCTTTTTACTGTACTGCCAAATTAGTTAAATTGCTTGCCCTTATTGAATTTTTTTGGTGTTGTTCCGATCCAATAAGTACTTCCCTCCCTCTGATGTGACTTGGTACTATGTCCCGATATAGGAGCGTTAACGCACAATATGAAAATGATCGAACATAATAGGCGTTTTTGCTGTACCTCTTCCATTTTTGTTCACTGTAAGAAATAAGTGTCTTTGGTTTCTTTTATACGCTACTACGTTTGTCACGCGACTCAAAAACGCTACTTTGCAGATATGTCATTACGAATTACCTTTTATAGGCCTGCGATTATAGAAATAGAAATTCTTGCACAAGTTCAATAAATCACATTGGGGCATTAGTTAATTCAAATTGTGACGCGAATAGCGACACGTGATCGCAATTTTGCAATGTCTATTAGTCTGTTGCGAATGGAATTCAGGTCAAGTAGGTTTTAAACAGTTGTTCGGAAGTTAAACCAGTTACAGTTTTCAGTATCAAAGTGAAGCATGGTAAACAATCACTTTGACGTCTCGAACTAGTATGGAGTTGCGCAGTTTTCTCTTAGTGTTTTGTTTGTTTTTAATTTGTACGTGAAAATTCAGAGCTGTTACTACATGCTTGAACTTGACTCAAGTATGAAGCATGGCGTTTATGGTTGGTTAACTAAAAATAAGTTGTTGAGGGTAAATACAGCTTAATAAGCCAATGATCACTAGATTGGCTATTTTTTTAATGAGCGTGCCCCTTTGGAACTGCTGGCGAGGTTAAGGTTGCAGAGTTTTTTCGGTTTTTTTTTGGGTATTAAGCCTTGAATCAAATACAGCACCCCAAAACACGTAACACCCACACATAACGAACAGTGAAAGGCAGTTATGGATACTATTCCACTCTCTCAAGATGCTTCATCCCTTCCATCACTAAATATTGAAACAGTGGAAGAAATACGAACGTTATTCGTATCAGGCCTCCCTGCTGACGTAAAAGAGCGCGAGGTGCATAATCTCTTCAGGGTGTACCCGGGCTATCAAGGGTGCTCGCTGAAGGAGGGCAAACAAGTACGTACCTATATTAGGCGCCCTTCGAACCTCGAGGCGGCCACGGAAGTGTAAAAACTAGATTTTTATTTGCACACTAACCTAGATGGGTGGTTGCCCTTGTTTTTGTGCTGAAACGCGTAATTTCGCACGTGTAGCGCACCAATGGCCCATTTCATGTTTTGCCAAGAGGTTTTTTTGTTTGTTTTTTTGATTTTTTTGCGCTTTTTATTCCAACTTTCAACAATTAAAGGTCTCACTGTTTTTTGCCTAGCCTGCCGCGTTCGTAGTCTATAGCGACCGAACATCCGCCCTGGTGGCTCGTGATACTTTAGATGTACGTCAGAGCTAAAAATGAGTTTGTGGGTAGTTTATCTTTCCCTTTTCTTTTTTTTTTTTGCTACAATTACCCGAAAAATGCAACGTTGCACTGTAAAACGGTTGGTGTTTGGTTGGGTGTTGGAACCAATTCGAGCATGCAATTTAGTTTTCAAATATTGACAAAGAAGCGTTTTAACGCTTATTCATCGCTCTTGGGTTATTATTTGGTGGTCAATCATACTTTTGGAAATACTTGAACTGACTGTCTTTTCTAGGGCCTCCAAATGGACCCTCAAGTACTAGGTAATCTTCGCGTACTGTTCGCCAACACAAACTCACGTATTACAAACTTGAACCAGTCAGACGGTATGTTTCGGTTTAAAGTCTTGATTATAGCTTTGTATCACTAGAAAACAACGCTGCATTGAGCCAGTATTCTAACCTCACCTATAGCAACTTTGTCAACTAAGATAGCGTCTGTCTATAACTCGAGGTGAGCCTTATCTTTGGTTTTTTGATCGCTTCAAAAGAAAAGATTTTTTTTACCTCATTCTTTGTACCTGAGCGTGCTGACGCATAGTAGCTTCTTTGTGAGCACAAAGGGACCACCAGGATTTTCTGTACCACCACCAAGAGCAGTATGTAGTGCTCCTACTTCACCTGGAAGACGTAGCAGAGTGCGTGGTTGTCTTTTTTTAATTTAATTTTTTTCTCTTGTTTGGTGTACAAAGACCAAACTCTTGTAGCGTAACCTTCTTTCCTGTGGTGTAATATTTACCTAAGGCTAATTCCCGTCACAACAGCATTCCTTGCTCTACACTTTATGTGCGTAATCTTGCACGTGAGACTCAAGAAGCAGACTTGATACCTTTGTTTGGTTTGTGCGTATTTCTACTCAATCGTGTGTCTTGGTGTGTACTAATATCTTCCATTAGAATGCCAGGCTACAAACGCATTAGAGTTGTACAAAAAGAAGATCAAGCTTTGGCTTGGGTAGAATTTTCTGTACGTTACCACTACAGGGCGAGTGGCTACAAACTTGGCCTTCGCAGAATCGATGTTTATTTTTTGTTTACTTGGTTTTTTGAAATAGGACATCCAATGCTCTACAAGTAGCATGAAGCGTTTGCAAGGTTTCCCAGTTAATAAGCAACCACTACACATTGCATTCGCCAAATCCAAGATGGGCGAGGGCAATCGCTCACGACGTAACTCTGCAACTCCAGCTCCTGTAATAAACATTCTCGGTCAAAAAGCCAAGCGTACGCTCACCTTGATAATTATTGTCGTTCTCTCGTTTTAGCGCGTTGTTCAAACGTTACTTACACCTTGTAGATGATGCAAGGACTGATAATGCCAGCACAGAGCTTAAGATCCCACTCTTGAGACCAGAAAGAGCACCAGAACCTACACGTGATATAACCGAGATTATTATTAAATCGGACGGTCCAAAGCTGCAAAACAACTAGAAAAAATACCACTCTCTAAACGAGTGCAAGTGGCTGAATTCATTTGTGACTTTTTGAGACACTGTGTTGTGCGACATTTCTTTATTAGTCGCAAACAAGCAAACCTCTCTGCGTTTTGTGCGCGTTTTTGGAAAAAGTGGCTTTTTTTCAATTCGAAAAAAAACAAACAAAAAAAAAACCCAACTCGTGGAATTCACTACGTAATCACCCCTCCAGAAATACCTGTCACATTTATTCAACGTTGTAAATAATAATAATACTTGTCTTTTTGGCTATTGGCTTTGGTTGTTATGGTGACATTGACATTTAGATTTATTTATTAATTTTAGTTTTCAAATAAGTTTTCCGTCACTGTACTGATCGTCTGTAGATTCTTGATTGCCAAAGAATAGGCTAACTAAGCTAAGCAAGCCCTTTGGATTATCTATGTGCACCCAATGGCCGCTATTTTTGAGAATATGTGCATTTGTCTTTTCGCTTTTTTGTGTAGTAACATCCATGCGCTGCTTCAGTTCGTCAGTCCTATTAAACAATAAGACTGGTGCGCAGTTGGTGTATGGACTAGTACCATCTGGAAGACTTGTCAGCAATGACGTATTGAACGGAGTTTCCTGCAGGAGGGTTTTCCAAATAGTCCCAAATGTCGGTATCTTGATAGGTTTGTTAGCTGTGCTCTATTACTTGTTGTGTCTTTTGGGATACCTAAGTAACTCTGGTACAACTCTTCGATGTGGTCTGTGTTTAACCTCCACTCCACCCACTTTTCTTTTGTATTGCTTTGTCTGTATTTTTTTAAATGTCAGTACAGTAGTCATTGACGTTTGGTTGACACAAAAGACCAAGGTACTTAGTATCATTGTGAGCAACGCACTTTAGATTAGTTGTAAGCCACATTGCTAGACCCTTTGAGAAACCTTGACCAATAAGATTCTGTTCTACGTGTTTTCTAGAGGGGAATGGTCTTGCCATGCTTTTGATGACACCCAATATCTCTACAAATGAGGCATTGCCCCCACTGTCCTGGAGTGATTTGGTTGCTTTACCAGGCATTGTGTCAAGAATCCAAGTCTAACACAGTAATGTTAGCGCGTTGTTTTCAAAATCAAAAAAAACCAGTGAAATTAAAGCTGGCACGTGCCTGCTCAGGTGTCATAGTATCTGGAACTATTTCTGTAAATCTGGCAGCAACTTTCCCGCCAAAGGAATGGCCGCTGGTGTAGTGACATTAGAAAAAAAAAGTGGTAACGCTTGCAAGCAAAATTTGAATTAGTACCACACATAATTTGGTTTGATGCTAGTTGGCAAGTCGCGAAATAAGTGAATTAGATCCACAGCTGCTGAGTCGATGGTGTGGGGACCAGCAATAACCTATTGTTCGCACTTATTCCTTGTCACGTGCTTTTTGAATTCGTGAAACGAACCTTGTCAGCGCTCTTTCCGTGGCATCTGAGATCCGGTATAATGTATTGCACATTGTCGTGTTGCTTCTGCATAGCTTTAACAAACGATAACCAGTTTCTGCCTTGTCCAAGGAGTCCGTGAAGTACGACACAAGTCTTAACGTCTGCAGTTGAGGAGTTTTGGCATGCGATTGGGTAAAAAATAGTAGTTTAACGTACTTGGCGCTAATTTGTTGTTGTTACGCGAAATAACATGAAATGGAGGCGTAGCAGATTGAGTGTAACGTCGACAGCGCTCGTTAAACGAAACACCCCTCGTTGGTGTTCTCTGTCGTTGTACATAGCACCTTGTACGTTGTAGATGTCCCAACATTGTTTTCGACGGGTGTTTGACCGAAGATAAAAAAATTGGATTTCAACAAAAGAAAATCAGATTTTGACATTTTTTTTTTGTGGACGCGCAATTAGTGAAAAGTATAAAATGTCCCAATTCTAGGTAAAATGTCCCCACTTTTCAATTTTTAAAATGCCTCGCAGAAGTGCCGCAAAGGCTAAAAACATGGCAGAGGCCACAAAGGAAGTACTTTATAAACTAAAGAAGCGTAAACCTTCACAAACACTCTCAATTCGTCAAATTTGCATCACAGTGGCTAAAAAACACTGTGTTAAATCAGAATCGCTACGAAAGCGTGTTCAGAGGGCATTTGCAAAGGAGAATTCAGAGAATTTCAAATCTCATGGCAACCAACTTTTTACGGATTTCGAAGAAGAAATGTTGGTTGGCTACTGTTTGAGTTTTAGCGGGCGTCATATGCCTCTATCACGTGCAGCCTTGATATCTATGGCACAAAGTCTGTACAAGAAGAAGAAGTCGAAAAGTATGGAAGCTTGGTGTGATGGCTTCACTGAAAGACACAATATTGAACTCAAAGCCACTGTTTCGAAGACAATTCGCCGCTGCCGTGTATCTCCTGTCACTCTGCCACGTGTAGAAGCTTGGTGTGATGGTTTTGAGCGATTCTCAGAGATGTATTATATGAACCCAGATTTGATGTTCAATTGTGACGAAAAGTTGATAACAGCATCAAGTGACAAGTATCAACACATTACCTTTCAAGATAGAACGATGAAAATTGCTGGGTGGCTGAACAATAACACAAGCAGCCCTCTCACATTGATTCCGTTTGTTTCAGCCTCTGGACGCATACTGGTGTCAATTTATATAATGGCAGCAAAAAACAAAGGTGATGAACAAAAAGTGCATCAAATGACAGTACCCAGACCAACAAATACCCGCTCTTCATGGCCTAGATACTATATATTTCATGGTAAAGGGTATGTGACCAACGAAATTTGGCCAAAAATTCTTGATGTGTTCTTAAAGCACTTGAAAATTTTTCAAGGGGACAGGGTTGCATTTTTATTCCTTGATAGATTGGCCAGCCACATTAAAACAGAATCGTTACAAAAATGCCTTGAACAGCATGTACACACTATCACATGGGTGCCTCATACCTCACATTTCACGCAACCCTTAGATGACAAGCCATTTGCTACCCTAGCTCAGGCATATAAATTAAACAGGAAAATTACAATTGAAAGTGGCACAGAGATCAAACATAAAACACGACGTTATGACATAATGGCTGTTGCAGCTGCAGAGACCAAAGCACTGTCTCCCAAAATCTTAAAATCGGCATGGAAGTCCGTGGGCATTGTACCCTTATACACCTTGTCCTAATAAGGGTAAATATTAGTGTTTTGTCACCAATACCCAAATCAATCTAAAGATGCGACAATGTTGTGATAACTAATAACCCAATTGTTCCTAATTTAGACATACATAGTCCTAATTTAGATATAAATTAGTTATTTGTTGCCAATACTCCAAAATTCAATAAATACATGTGAGAATGTTTTGATAAATAATCCACATTTGCGCTTAATTTGGAAATAAATTGATTTAGTCGCCCGATTTAGATAAAAATTAGCGATTTGTATACCCTACAACAGAAAGTTGATCTTAAATCATGCTTCAAAAAATGTAGGGGTCCAACCTAAACAATCACCTTCCTTCATCACCGATACTGCTAAAAAAGCCAAAAACGCTATGGATGAGCTATACAGCCACAGAAATCAAGTAAATGCCCTAACAATCGGTCCAATGACAGTACCAAAAGGGGATGCTTATATTGCTACCCAAATGGTTGAATTAGCAAAAAAAAAAAAGATAGATAAAGAACAAGAAATTAAACACAAGGCAGAGCTAAGGCAACTCAAGAGAGATGCTAAACAAAAAAAAATTGAGGAGGAGAATGTTCGTAGAGAGGAGACAAGACAGAAAAAAGAAAAAAAAAAACAGGAAAAAAAACTTGCCGCTGCTAAGAAGAAGTACAAAAATGAATGTGAGACCTGTCAGATATGTGGCAAGCGCATATGGAGGGGAGGATCTACGTGGGTGTGGTGTGAAGTCTGTGATCAGTATGGGTCATGCCCATGCTGCTTAAAAGAATTTGATGGAAAAAAAATGGTTGAAATGCACAAAGAATAAATGTTGTTGAATAGTTTTCTTATTGTTTTCTTGCATTTTAGCATATTGGTTTTTTTATTTTAATTTTTGATTGCTGTACATTATTTATAGTTCTTGGGCTGTAGGTACGTTTATTCATTGCAAGCCTCAAGCACAAGTGTCGAGTTCTTAAAAATTTGTACCTTAAAAAAAAGTGAATTTTCTGAAAGCAAGTTAAAAACAACGCACAGGAGGCTCTTTATGGAAGAATGATACAGTTATATCATGTGGACCAGCCTTACTTGGTGTGTATGTCACAGTGTATGTTCCATTGTTGTTATCCTTCATCTTCATGGAGGTGTCAGCCCCGTCTAACATCCAATGTTAACAAATCTCGTTTCTAAACATGTTGTGCCTGGTCCATTCACTTCAGCTACAAATGGATCTCCACCACCACGTCTGAGTGGTATTTAGTATGTAAATGCGAAATCTACAAGACGGACCTTCGTTTACCATTACAATCCCGAGCAATTATTTTGAAGGATGCTTCCTGACCTACGAATGCAACAAATAGGCCCATTCCATCTACTGTTGTTTTTGTTTCGTCTGGTGGTACGTCTATAAAGCTCTTTATCAAATCACCTTGTAGTATTGAATTCCCTAAAATAGCAATGTCTATAGTGTGCATGCCAGTCACGTGAGGAATATACTCAACAAGGTATGACCCTATACATAAAATGTGAATTGTGAAAAAAAAAGGTAAAAAAAAATGCCTTCTCTTCCAACTACTCTGTTGTCCACCTCTGTCCCTAAAGTAAAGATAAGTACAATAATGGATATGACTTGGTTATTACCTTTTTCATCGGTAATGGTGACGTCAAAAACAGTTGCAGGGATCTTAACAGCACCTAAAAACAAGACATGAATATTGTAAATTTTCATTGTTTTGAGCCTTTCTTACCTTGGTCGTTTTCAATGTGTACAAAAAATGATACCATAGTGTTTTTGATACCACCTTTTAACCCAGTACCTTCTAGCTTATATTTAAGAAACATGGCTTCAAAAGATGGTTAGTAGGTAGGCTGGCTGTAGGGTGAGAAACTGGAATCGTACTTTCTACTTTACTTGTGAATGGAGACCCTGAAAGGTGAGCATCACCCAGTTTTACGTCGATTGTGTAATCACCTGGCTGAAAGCAAACATGAGACCTCTTGATGTTTATTTAAAGTTGTGTACCTTCATTGGGTAATACGTTACGACGTATCTACCATCTCTCTTGTCTTGAATGTCAACGTTTATATGCGACTCTGGACCAGACACAGATACATCAAATTTATCTCCACCGACAGGTCTTTGAATAACGTGCTTGTCAAAAGACGTTATATGAAACGACACTAAATACACGTGAGCATTTCTTCAACCCAACAACAAACAAAAAACAAAAAAGCCTAACCTGGATCACCACAAACCCCTTTTTTAAGCCCTGAACCATGTGCCATGGACTTGGTTGCATCAGGTGGCCAGTAAATTGGTACTTTAAGCTTTTTCCGAAGAACAGAGGAATCAAACAAAAGTACATCAACTGTGTGACTACCAATGATTTTGGGCATGTACTCTATTGTGTAAAACCCCTTAGATCCCTATGATTATGAGTGAATAATCAGTAGTTGTGATAAGGGACTCACAGTAATTTGTGGTTTGATTGGAACATTGGTAGGTGGCAGTATTTCAACGTCGAATTCCTCCATGTCCATGTCAATAGGCTCTCCGTTGTTTGTTTCGATGTACACGTGGAACTGGCTCTTTACATTAAGAGTGCCGTGTTTTGTACCTTGACCTTGGACAGTGCAGACAAATGAAGAAGCATCACTGAATGAAACAGGCACTAAACAAAGGCGAAGGTGAGTATGCTTTGTTTTGTTTTTAGTGATGTACCTTTTTTAACTGTGACCTTAAAGGGTGAATCGGCAATGGGCTCGTTGTCTTTTCGTATGCTAATAGTATGGGCTCCAACTTTATTGGGGGTCCAGCCTATAGTGTAAGTACCATCGCCATTGTCTTTCACTGCGTGTTGACTTTTATGTCCTCCATGGGCGTTATCAACTTGACTTGACATTAGGTATAAAAACATAGTTACTTTTTGCGCTTGCCTTTTGACGTGCAGAAAAATTTGGCGCCACCGACTTTGATATCACGACGGTAAAGATCACGTGATCGAATTATAATATTTACGCTCTCATTTAAGTAAAATGGTTTAAATTGATTGTAATCTACGAATACACAGCGAGAACCAACCACATCTAAAACAGTTTGTCAAAATTCGAAGGAAAAAAAAACAAATGAAAAACATTGAAGAATTTTCTTTTTGTCAATTGTTACCTTCGGCAGCAAGCAAGTGCTCCTCCTTTATGACATAATCAACATTACTAGTACCAAAAGCTGCTAGGCTCTTGAACTTGGACTTCGATAACACTCTGGTTTTTGTGTTATTTGGTTTTTTTTTGGGTTCTTCTGGTTTTTTTGAAATTAACTCCCTATTTGATACACTCCTCGTCTTCAACTGTTGTCTCGTTTTAGTCCCGAGTAATTCCAATTTTTTTATTCTTGGTTTTGTACTATGCGCGAGTACAGGTGTTGTAGGACCAGCGGAGTTATCAAACTAATTATTTCTCGGTTATTGTCACATGGGAATGTACCGTTTAATTTAAGTCCAAATAAAAAACACCAAATACCCTTTTAATCCAGTCACTGACACTCGCTCTCGCTTTAGGTTGCGTCGATCTCAATCGAACTGTGTTTGAGTGCTTTAACACTCGCCCTATTCATAAAAAGATCAATTTTGTTGCTATCGCGTGCGTATAAGCTTGGTTTTTGTTGTTTTAGCCACATGGCCTTTATCACGCGACTAAGTCAATAAAAACCGTCTTTGTACCATTAACGCGCATTAGGGTTATGAATACTGGGCGCTGGTGGCAGTTTGTAACGTTACAGACACGTTCACGCTTAACGAGACATTTGTTTAAGCCGCCCTTGCTTCAAACGTTGTACCAACATCAAGAGGTGGGTAATTCCTTTATCATGTATCTTCTCTTTAGTTTCTCGTACAACACGTGCACATAAAACCAGTTACAAACAATTGAGTTGAAGGAATGTTTATTTAAGGATCTTTTGTTCAACATTCAGATGCCCAAAGTCTTGGATATTTGTTGCAACAAGTCGGCGTCAGGAGGGGTTTTTGCAGCCGTAGTACCTGGATCACCTCCCTTTTTCTGATAGTCTTCAAGGGACATACCACATTCCTCTACCTACATCCTTGTTAGCGGAGGATGACTCTACTCAGATTTTACCTTAGCGTTTGGTGTAAAGACCTTGTTGTCATGAACAACAGTCTTAGGTGCAGAGCATTGAGGATTACCATAATCACCGTCCCTTGTCATCACAAGGTAATTCTAGAGATTGTGGTTAGAAAGTTTGAATGCATTAGCCGGCGTAGGGTACGTTGTAGAAGTAATCTTCATGTCCTTCAAGTTGCTTAGAGATACTGAAACCTTTGCCAACATAAGCGTAGACGTTGTTGTAATGGCGGTTATCGTGTCCTCCAAAATCGTTCTGAAGTGGAGGTTTAATACACGGCATTATTCTTTTTGTACGTACCTTCATGCCGTTTCCGCTGTATGCAAAAAAGTTGTCGTGGGTTTTGTAGTAGCATGAACCGTCATCGTTATCAATAGCTTCTTGGCTAGAAATTGTCGTTAGCTTAGCTAACAAATGAAACGTTTGAAGGATCCCAAGATGCATACCTGTTGTAATTTGCGATGATAAAGTTCTTCATAATCTCGTCCCACTGCTTTATTGTGCTTGCTGTACCAGATCTAACCTTTGTGACATACACCTAAAATACGATATGAGTTTAGAAAAAAAGGGGAGTCCTTCAGGAACTCACTTGGCGATCCCAGCTGTTAAATGGACCCTATCAAACGTGAGTCAAAAAAGCAAGATTAGTTGTATTGTTTTGCGCACGTGATCTCCAGATTCGCGACATGCGTTGAAAAGGATGTTTGTAGAAAGTGTACTTCCTCCACCGAATCCGTCATTGAAGTTAATACCAGCACGTGGTCCGTTGTAGAAGATATTTCCTTCCAAAAGTGTTTGACATGTCTTTGCTTGGAAGTAGAATGAAGATTGTTTTTCCTAATTACAAATCAAGTTAATAATGCGTACAAAAAAACACTGATAACTCAGAAAGACGCACCCAGATACCAAGTTCGTGCGCCAAATTGTCCTTGATTGTATTGAATCGAGGCTGTTCGCCACCTGTACCATCCCAACCCATGTTGTAAAGGGTACCTTTCCACGATCAGTTATGTTTCGGTAAAAGAAAGAATTCGAGGCCTTACCTTTAGCATCACCCCAAGAGGCTATAGCTGTATCACCAATCCATTTGAATTCGTTGCGTTGAATGGTTGTGTTCCTGTTATATCCAGATATCATGATAGCATTACCATCAATCCTGGAGAAGACGCACGAATCAATCTCGCACTTTTCAGTGCCTTCAAAAAAGAGAGCACCGAAGCGTTGAAGACCCCAATCACCTCCAGATGGCATACCATGAGGATCAAGGTAAGTATATGCGCTATCTTTGAAACCAACGCCTCTGAAGGTAATATCCTTTACAGGACTGGATTGTGTTCCTTGGTAGTTGAAGAGTGTCTATACGCGGTTAATATCCATGTTTTTGTGGTTCTGAAGTACCTTTAAGTTGGTGACCTCGAATAATGTATCTGCAGGTGGCATGCCTGTTCCGTTGTACCAAAGATACAACATTTTCGTTTGAGTATCAAAGAACCACTCATTCTCGCTATCTAACTCTTCGAAAACGTTTTCAATGTAAAATTCATCGCCTTTATCACTTCCTCTCGCGCCTTGGAAACCACCCTTTGAAAAGGTAAATGTGCCAGAGGATGCAACATAACTACCAACCTAGAGCATTAGATGTTAATAGCTAATACGTGTTCAAAACTGAGGGTACTTCAAACATCCACGATGCCCAATGTCCCGGACGCCATGCTTGGATTATTGCACCAATAGCATTCTTGTATGGTGAATTAGGTAACTTTGATTTATCAGCAACCATGCCAGTTGGGATCCTACGGTCTTGGTCAGTGCGTAAAGCATTATAAACAGGTCATATAGGTGGGTACTTGTAAGTGAAAGCTCCACCGCCAGAGGTGTTGTTACCACACCAATAACCTGCAGGAGGAGTGAAATGTTCGCAAGGGCCTCCGATACCAAGCTGGTAGCGTTGGAACTCGAACGAAGTGTTACGGAGAGGTGTTTTAGGGTAGATGGCTTCCTTTGGGTTTGAAGGCAAGTTTGGTTTTAGCCATGAGTTAGCAGTCAACTTGGAGCCAAATCCGAATTCTAACAAAAAAAACGTGAGTGACACGTCGTCATAGTCTGTTATTCGTACCTGGATTGGCGTTAGGGTACCGAGCGCGAATAGATCTTTGAGTGTTTATTCTTAAACCTAGGACATTCGTGACATCACTGATACGAGTTAGTTGCAACGCAATAACACTACCAATTGTGTACCTCAACTCTGTGACGTAAATATTTTCAGTGCCTTTCACAAGACCGCTGTTAATACCAGTTTGAGCGTGAGGGCTCCATGCAGCTAACATAGCGTAAGTTTAAAGCTGAAAATGTTTAAGCACTCACCATCAATTCTACCGAAGCACTGTCTTCTCCACTCGCTTGTAAGGGATGGTGTATGGAATGTGAACGATTTACATCTTTAAAATGTTTACTAAGTGGTTTAGGATTTTGAGACGTACTCGCTCCATGCTAAGCACTTTGCCTGACATTCTTCCGTCGTGTCAAAGCTTCCCAAGTATCTACAAGACAGTCAACAAGAAAAAGAAGTGAAAACCGTACATGATGGTGGAGGTGTTTGTTTGTGAGTGAGCTTCGTCCCATACGTTGTTTTGATTGTTTTCCAACATAACTGTCTTCTTGTCAGACACTTTGTATGGTTTCCAATCTGGTTTGATTAACCTAGCACCGCTAATCCATACCTAAACGATTGAGTAAATTATAGAAAAATAAACCATCACGTGATAAAAAACTCACTTCTTCGTTAGGATAGTTTTGTATCGTCAATCCGTTGTACTTTGGTGTCAACGTTATTGTGCTTTAACTTCGTTAGCAGGATAAATGGAGAAAACAAATGGAAAGCGATTCACGTGTGTAGGAAGGAATAACACGTTGAGTTTTCGCGTTGCTTTTTAAAGCAAAATGACATTTCATGTTACTTTTTCGTACCTACTCAAATAGAAAGTACCCTTTCGTAACACGATGACTGCTCCTGAATAAGAAGAAGGAGCCTCAATAGCTTTGTGAATCGTTTGGAAAGGTCTGCTGATAGTTCCAGGGTTAGAGTCGCTACCTGTTTTTAGGCAGATTTAGCCGTTTTTCCGCTTTAGTACAACCACTTACCGCGTGCAGCATCCACATAGTAAGTTTCAGCGTTTGGAATTGGAAAAGAGGGGATACGGGAACCGCCAACAAAGTCATTTGGTACCTGTTGTGGGTGTTAATAGCGGTTTAAGGTCGTTAACGGTTTGAGGCGAAAGTTGGCCAACAGCGTACTTGAACTTTACAGTTTTGGGCCTCTTGAGCGCCGTTTAGAGCGTCTGCGATCTCTTGAAAGTTTTCTTTTGTACGAAATGGTTGTACCTTTATTTTGTCAGTTGTTTTAACGCTATAAAATATGTGGTACCTTCATGGCATAATTTAGAGCCATTTGGCGCATAGGACAATCAAACGTTTTTTGATCGGCGTCAACCACGCTAATAACAGACAGTAACGCCACAACCGCAAGAAGTACGTGCGGCGACATGCTTGTTCGTTGTTATAACCGTATTATTTTGTAAAAAAAATGTGATGTCACGCTCGAAGTAGGGCTTAACTACACCTTTAGTGTGATCTATCAACACGCCGAAAGAGCACGTTTATTTTTTTTTATTGTCTAGCGTAATGACAGGTTGTGTACGCAGAGCTTCTACTCGCTCTGACGCTGCTTTTATCATGTCATCGTCTTGTACACGCGTGGATAGCTTGAGTGACTGCTCAAAATTCAATTTCGCTCCAACTGTATCACCGTTCTTTTCAAGTGCGTCTCCAAGTGTAAAGCAAGCCACACCTATTCATAGTGAGTATAATTTAGACGGTAGTCCTTGAAGGCGAACCTAGAATCCATTCGTTGTTAGATTTAACTCCTTCGTTTATACACGCGGTGAGCACTTCTATAGCCTTGTCGTACTCTTTTTGAGACGAGTAAAGTTCACCTGTTGAGAATAAAATAAGCAAACTGAGAAGAGCAAAGGGGTGCTTACCTAGGTCTGCTTTACAACTTAAGTATAATATATCTTCATTCGCTTCTTTTGCGAGACGAATAGCAGACAAGAGTTTATTCTCTGCTAGATCTATGTTGCCGTCCTTCTTATCAATCATGCTCAGTAGTGAAAGAGATCGACTTTCGTATAATTTGTGACCTCCAGTTTTTGCCATTATACCGGCTTGCACCTGCAACAGAGAGTTAACGAAAACCGTAACCGATGATAATAGTACCAGGTCTTGTTGTGCACCAACTGTGTCACCATCTCCAAGTTTTTTAGATGCTGTAGCAATCAAAGTCTCAATGACCTGTATGCCACTAAACTTTACTTGCATGCAAACATCTTCCAAGGCTTTCTTGATATCCTTAGACTCAGGTTTGCTGTGATGTGCATTCGTTAGATCCTAAGGACTACTGTAAGCGCTCATAAAACAACTAAGCTACGAGTAGTACCTGAACTGCTTTAGCGAGTTGTCCTTCTCCCCAATAAGCTAGTTAAAAGTAAGTCGTTTGTCTCAATGTAGGATTCTGAATGCTAAAGTGGCGCA